>VZRX01024107.1:366374-392648 GCA_013398075.1 Notiomystis cincta | reverse complement strand
TATATTATTATTATTATATTATTATTATATTATATTATTATATTATTATATTATATATTTTATATTATAATGGATGATATTCCATTTTCAAAAAATTCTCTTTTCCACTAGGATTGATCCTTCCTGATGGTAGCAGCCTTTAGACAGAAAATTACCACTGCACTGTCTTTAGTTCTCATGAATTGCTAACAAGTTTGGCAAAACATTCTGGTGGCCTCAAGAGCTGAATCAAGATGAGTTTCCTAAGGTTGCTTACTTTGACTCTTCCAGTCTTAGTGATTGTTCTAAAATCAATAAAAACTGAATATCTAGATTTTTAAGAGAATAGTTTTGATTATTCCTCAGTCATTGCCTCAGCTTTTGTGATAATTGAGATTTTCTACCTGTGCTGAAGGTAAGAGCAGAATGCTCCTCAATTAATTCTCTTTTGTGCAGTCCTGGCAGGGCTCCTGGCTTCTTGCAAGTCAGTGGCAGAGCTTCACCCACTCCCCTTCAGTCAGGATTTCATTAAATGAATATTTGGAGTAATTAGGGACGAATCATGAGACTCCTGTTTTCCATTCCTAATTATCACAAATAGGATCCATGAAATGCCTGCTGGAGTTAATTGGAAGACGAGAGTTGCTTTCAATGGACTTTAGTTCAGGCTTTTTATGTTGCACACAGGCTCTTGTATAATTTTTTTTCGGGTTTGATTTTTTTTTTTAAGGCTTTTGAATTCATGATGGGACTTCCCCATTTCCAGAGCTCCCACATTGTCCCATATTTCAACGTAGACACTGTTGGGTCAGTTGTGTCCCTTCCATGACGTCAGTCTTCATGTGATGGTCACTGCTGGTCACCATCCCTGGTTCGGAACAAGGGAGGGGATTGTCCTCTCATGCAAATTCCCCTCCTCCAGATCTGCTTAGGTTTAGTGATTTGGACCCAAACTTTCTGCTTTCCTATTACCCAAAAATTAATTTGGTTTTCAAGTGTCTTCTGCATTTCTCATAATTCCTTGTTTACAGTACAACCTCAGTACCTCCCTCTTGCAGTTTTAATTATAATTTATCCACCACTTTGACTATAGGACAATTTAATATAGTATCACAGAGAAAAAAAAAAAAGTAGCTGAGCTACCTGAACACCTCTTTTCTTTTTGATATAGAATTGCTGAAATCCAAGTATTTTCCAGAAGAAGATTTAGGACAAATTTTCACACATGGGTCTTAACCTTGGTTAAAATGGTATCCTTTTTTTAGGAAATCAAGTGACTAAAATTGGACAACACTGCATGTCTGTGGTTTCTCAGTGAGATTATCATGGAATATATAATTCCAGCAAGGATGTCAGCCTGGAGAACTTGGTGTCTGGATAAGAATTTGCTTTCTTTCAAAACCAGAAAAAAAAATAAGTCAAGAAAATATGAAAAAGCAGAGAAGAAGCAGGAAAAAGTCAATTTATATTGAAATGTTGAGGAGGCCTTGTGATTTTTCCCTCCCTCTTTTGAGTTGTATCTTCAAATCACTTCAATTATTTCAGTTCTCTTTTACTTTACATCTTCTCCTTCAGTGGGAAAGGAAAGGAAAGGATAGGATTATGAACAGATTATCTTTATGCCTCTTCTTTGCTCCTTTCTGGCATCATAAATACCAAAAAGAAATTGCTAATTAGCATTTTCTGAATATGATTAAGGGCTCTGTCAAATGATGCCAAACGTTGACTTTGAAAATAGCAGGAAATAATATGGAGCTGACTTTTTTTTTGAAACAGAGACAATTAGAGCATTTATGTTAATATCAATGATGCACAGGCATCAATGATACTTATCTTTTGGCTGAAATTTTACTTCTAATATCAGGAGCTCCTTGAGCTGATAACTGTATTTTAAAGAAAGTTTAATATTTTCCCACAAAATATACCTTTGCACATTATTTGATAACACCACAGGATTACTACTAGAAAGAATCAGACTAAATCTTGGATATCTGATATAATCCATATTCTTCTGTCTTAAGTTGGGGAGGAAAGGTGAAAGTGTTCAGGCAGGCAAAGAGCATAGAAAAATTATTATTTCCCAATTGCTTCAAGCATTTCTTCATTTTTCTCCAGTCTTCAGAAACCTCCCTCACTGGCTGTGATTTTTCACTGATGTGAAATAGGGGTTGTAATAGCATTTGCCACATAATTTTTTCATGTACAGACGAATCTCATCAGTCCCATGCATTTTTTCATTTTTATTTCTGGTTTGACAGTGCAGATGCAGATAATGCACAAGTGTGAGCATCTAGACAGTGGTGAGCCGGAATGACAGTTTAAGGCTTGATCTGAAGTGATAAACTCTTTCTAAGAATTGCTTTTTAGGTCACCTCCTAAAATGTCTGCTTAGGAAACCTCACTCCTTTCAGGTGAGCAGAGTTCTAGAGATGTGTCATCCAGAAATTTATGAATTCTTCTTCCTAGAAGAGATGCAAGGAAAGAAAACTCAGTCTGAAAGTTATGTGAACACCTGGACCATGTCTGGTATTTTACATTCTTGTTTTCTCAAACATTTGAGCATTAATATTAATGGTCTCCATTTTGCAACCACAAGAAATATCAGAAAACTATGTCAAACATCCTAAACTTTTCATTCAAGTGTCTTTATATGGACAACTTTAATGAAAAGCTGCCATTAACCTCTGGTAAACCAAAATCCTTGGTTGTAGAGCCAAGTTAAACTTGGCATTTGAAGCCAAAATATAAACTGAGCCACTGGAGCTGACTGCACATATATGAAAAGGAAAATAAGTAATAGTCATATGCAGAATTTCTGTGGCCAAATATTTTATGTCCTGCCTATTCTCAGCATCTTCATGTGTTCCTAGCCAGGACTGTGAAAACAAAAATTGGAAATGTTCAAACAACCTGCCACATTCAAGGTACAAAACAGCAAAAATACCCCAGTGTGACAGGATGTAGTTCCCTGAAATATCTGTGTTGCCAGTCTATCAAACTGGGATCTGGGATATTTTCAATCCCTCTCTCCTGGCAGATGTCACTGGTTCTCCATCTGTTTTTCCACATGTCACTCTGCTCAGTTTCTCTCCCCTTCTCTGCAACACATGCTTTTTCCAGTGTTTATGAATAAAAAATATATAAATATGTGTACAAACACTCAAGTCAGAGAGGTTGTTTAATGTCCTGAGGCACTAAGAACTGAGTTGCTGAAGGAATTACGGCTGGAAGTAGGTGGCTGTGGCAATCTAAAGAGCATGAGCAAGAAGAGAATTTTCTTGGGCTTTTCCCTTCTTTTTCCTACCATTCTTCATCCTGAAATTCCTTGCAGCAATAGCAACGTCCTGTGCCCAGCATTGCCACCAGTGACACCCCATTGGAGAAGGTCTACATTAACTGCAATATTTTTGTGGTTTATGCTATATATATTTTTTATATTGTATACATAAATATTCCCTTCAAAGAAGTCCTCCTGAAGTTGTTTATTTGGTTGGGAATATTTGAGTTTCTACATGAGAAAGCCATCAACAAGGGCATCAAAAAGAAGAGGGAATATGATAAAGGAAGAGTGGAATCATATAAAAAGCAGCCTCAAAACACTTTTCCTTAAATACGTCTGCCCTCATTTTCTTTTCTAATATTTCTGGTTAACCAGAGCTAGAAAAATAATGGTCTGCTGTTGATTGCAAACATCCTCCTGAACTTCAATGGGATCTGGAATTCACCTTTCAGGCCTTGTACCTAATAATTAAAGATGGAGAGAGTTGGCTTTCCTTAGTATCTGGTTTTTGGTTTATGTTTGGTTGCAGGTTTTTTTGTTGTTGTTTTGAGGTTGGTTTTGGGTTTTCCGCTCTCCTTTCCATCTTGATGTCCCAAGTACCTTGCTAGGGAGTGACTGATGGCAAAGATTTCCACCTCCCATAAAGTTTCAACCTCTCCTAATTTGGGATCCTCATATCCACTCACTTTGTACAAGGGAAACACTCAATTTTAAATTTTTGTCACTCTGGGAAAAAGAGACAAGAGCTGCAGCAAGATACAACTCAAGAAAGTAAGTAGAGATAATATGTTTTTAATCAGAGAATTTTTCAATCAAATTTAAACAGTAAAAATGTGCAAAATATAAAATTCAATTATTATTGCTAGATGGAAAGTATAGAGAGACCACACTCCCTTTCAGGAAGGGATTTTTCTTAATTTTTAAAGGAAAATTACTATAATTTCTGTCTTAAAGGCTGAATGTAAAAGTCCATCCTGTACATAATAAGAGTTCAGGAAAGAGCTCAGTGAGCCTTGTTGCTTGATTGTTTCCTATCTTATCATTCCTAATATCTTCTTATCAGAAATAACATGCCTTGATGCCTGCAATGTCTCCATTTGGAATTATGTAGTTAAGCGGAACTCTCAATATCTTTGAAGTTTCCTGCTGCAATAGAATTTTTGAACACAGGGAGAGATCAGGTCATGGGAGAAATTTATGTCCTCAAAGATCTATTCAAGATTATTCTGTGTATATGGGCTGTGTATACATGGTCTATGCATGAAAATTCAACATTTTTGTCATGGGAAAAATGTTTGGAATGCACTTTGCTTCATAAAGAAATTCTCACTGCAATTCATCAATCTCTTTTTACTCTTGGAAAGCAAATGTCTTTTGTGTTACATGGTGCAGGAGTTCATAAGCCAAAGAAAAGCAGAATCACCATGAAGGGGGATGTTCCAAGTCCATGTAGACAGAGAAAGATTATTTAAAAGAGAAAAAAAAAAAAAAATTAAAGGACAAAAGTTACTTGAATGGAAGAGCACAGTAAAACAAGAGTTGTAAAAGGGCAGGAGTAGGGTCATGCTCAGAAAATAGAAAAGTTGCTGAATTATTACCTTAATTTAGTACAAATGGAGAAATTTCCCAAAAGAATTTTAAAAAATTGAAGTCTTCTTTAAAGATTGCAGCTTAGGAAGGCATTGTTCTTAGACACACGGATTTACATGTTGCTCTCAAAAACAAATCTCTCATTTTGTTCTTGCTTTTTCATATTAGAATGGATTTAGATCTATAAGACCTCAAGAAGGGTTGGCAGTGGATAGAAAACTGGGAATTTTTTTTATTCATAGTCTTTCAGTGGAGAGATAAAGATACTGATTCACTTACACTTTTTTTTCTTCTATCAAGAATAAATCAGGTTCAAGTAACAATAAAGTGTGTTCCCAAAAAAGAGCTCCACAATCTTCCTCTTTTGAGAAAACTGAAAAAAAATATATAAAAGATGAGAAGCAATTCACTGTTAAAACAAATATTTAGATAAGAATCTGATTTTAAACAGCCTAAAAATCTTCCGTTGTAAAAGTTGGAAATTCAGAAATAAAAGTATGAAGTCTGGCCACTTTTGCCATTCCTGAAATTGATAGAAAAGCTTCTTTTAGCATTCCTCAGAAACAATATTCTACAAAAGTCCGGTGGTACAGGATCCAGCTCTCTTCCTGTTCTCTTTACTGTAGTATTTCCTGGCAAGGAGCCAGCATCATTAACTAATTTGCTCTAGTATTTCCATGCTCTCTGAACTCCAGTTTCAAATAACCTTCAAAACAAATAGTTCCCTCTTCAAACAATGTTCCATAAAAAAAACCGATATAAATATTTCACTAAGTCCTTGCTTTATCAAGTGTATATATAAGAGAGAATTATACATTTTAAGTATGGGGCAATCTAGCGAAAATGTTAACCAGGAAATGCTGGAAAAAGTCTTCAAGATCAAATTGTCTGTAGCAAATTTTCATTATTAAATTCATGGTCATTCTCTGTTTTAATTTCCTTTAAGCTGCAAAGTTTTTCTCCGCATTACAAGGCAACAAATAGTGAGGAACTGCAATGATCACTTTTTGGAATTACAGGATATTAATTACCTGTTAACTGGCTGAAAGGATTGGAAAAATCTGGTGTTCTTTGTATCTTTACATCTTTAAATTTCCTTTTACATCTAAATACCTCAAATTGAGTTAATGGAGCTTTCCTAAATTTCTCAATAATCAGAGAAAAATCTATCTATTTTTATTTATTTTTTTAGGTTTTCCTTCAGTTTTGAAAAAAAATTCCTCAGTGCTGTAGTTTATCCAATTTCTGAAAGAAGATTGAGAGTATATGTGGCCCTGTGTGATTTCAAACTTTGGATTTATTATTACTTGCTTTGATAATACAAAATCAATACGTAAGCCTTAATATTCATTATCCAATGCTGCCTAAGTTCAATATACAAGTAGCTCACTTAGATCTCCATCTAATCTCCAAAATCTTATTGGATCACTGCACTATTCATCCAGGTTTATTTGTTTTCCCTGGTTTCAGTAACAGAAAACTCTCTTTGGGTTGAGTGACAGCATAGATAAACCCTTTATAAAGGTTCTTTCCTCTTTTACCCTTTGTACATAAAAGATAAAACTATAAAACCTTGTTTGAATTGAATCTTTTCTTTAAGATTTGTGACAGACAGTTATGATTTAGTGTAAATATCCATTATGATAAAAAATACATTCTAAGTTGGTAAATACTCTTCAATATCAAAGTTATTTTCTTGAAGCTTTTCTGTCAAGAAACTTTATTGCTAGAAATTAAAAACAAAAGTAAAGGAGATATTAAAAAAACTAAAAACAAAAAACCCACCATAATTTAGAAATTTTATATTGCCCAATTATATTCCAGAAACATCACTAGCCTATAGCTACATCAGAAATTTCCACAGACAAAAACCTAGCAAGGAGTTCTTCACTAAAATACTCATAATATCAAGGGCCAAAAGGCCCTAACTTGGTCTCTGTTCCAGGACAGTGAGCTGTTATTTTCAGAACAGGATATTGATTACATTGCCCAAAGGTCAGGTAGTCCTTACTTCTTTACTAAATTGACTGCAGAACTTCCTTATTCAAATTGGAACCAATCTCATCTTTTTCCTTGGGGCCTGGTTGAGCAAAAAGCCTTTAAAAGCACTGTGGGGATAAACACCCACAGAAACAATTCTTTTCTATTTCTCTAACATTGCTATAGGATATTTAAAGGTAATTGCCTGTGGCACTGCTGGTATCTGTAAATAAACAACTGAGGATGGAGATCTGGGCCTTATAAACATAACGGAGTTATTTCACAGGAAAAGACACTTTCAGTTAAGCTGTAAAGAATAAATCTTGTTTGACTTTCCTTGAATCTCTTGTGGGTAGTTCTGAGTCACTGGGAGAAAGAGGCCTGGAATTTAATTTTGATGGACAAGTGGCCTCCCACTGAGGGAACCTTGCAAAGTGCTGAGGAAGAAACATCCCATGTTAGCAAGCTGGGATTGCTTGTGGCAGTCAGGATAATCAAAAAAGCAATTAGAGGGGGGCCCAAGTGCTCCAGACACTCAGGCTGGGATCCCAGAAGATCCTTTCCTGCTTCCAAGGCGTATTCAGACGTTGTACCTTGCTGGAGCCATCAGGTGTGCTGACCAGGAGGAAGGGATGGAGAAGGCTGAGATCAGTTTGGAGGTTTAAAGACACAGCAGTATCTCTGTCCCTCACATCCCCCTGGGGTCTTGCTGAGATCCATCTGAATGTTTCCAAACACAGCAGTTTCTGTGTCCATCCTCTGTCCATCCCTGGAATTTTGCTGATGCTCAGTGTAACCTCCAGCAGGTGTAAAAGAGCAAAGGGACAATGCTGACGTGGATTTAGGACTGAGGAAAAGGACTTTATCTGCAGAAATGAGTGTGCATTTCTCACTGTGGGAAAAAACCGTGTACCCCCATGACTGACACAATGTGGGAACTTCATTTTGGCAGGACAGTTTTCAAGAATTTTCCACCTGCTGTCATTCCTCTCCTTTATGAAATGTGCTGAAGCAGAGGGTCACACCCCAGGAGAGTTTCCTATGAAAGTGTGAGTTTGGAACACAAATTAATTCCTCTGGTGCAAGACAGTTTTGACAGAAACAGTGCTGACAATGCCTTTATTTCCTAATGGATTTGAGGGGTGTTTTCTTACAGTGTGAGATTTGATGCAGTGAGGGGCAGTCTTGGAGCAGTGGACAATGTCTGGGAAGAGACTTCTCTGTTGTATTGATGTATAGGTTGGTTTGTCTGTGTTTGCAGCTTTGCTATTTTATTTTCCAGTGTTTCTGAGCAGGGAAAAAAAGCCATCTCATTAAGGACTTAAGGAATTCTCTGTGCTTTGCTTGGCAGGTTTTCACACAGCAACTTGAACCCACCTAACATCAGTCTATCTTTAACATAAATCATCCAAAGGGCTTCAGAAAGACATAAGCCATTGAAAATACACAAAGTGCTCCTTTCCCACCAAACTTCAAACATAGCAGCTGTTCTCTGGCTTTTTTTTTTTTTTTTTTCAATTCTTCTGTGGATGCAATGATTTGATAAGTTGCAATATGGATTGTGTTCCTTTAGTTCATATTTTGGTTTTTAAGTTCTTTCAATAGCTATAGAAAATAGTTGAATTTACACTTTACACTGTACATTTATTTTTCCACTCAACTGCATAAAGCAAAATGATGACCTGCGATTGTCCATTTTCCCTTGCATTCATTATCCAAGAGTATTTTGTAGAAAACTGAAAACTATTCTCTCTCCACCACAATTTTGAATTTATTTAAAGGGTTATTTGTATTTAGAAGCAATTTATATCCAGATTTCTCAGCAAAAACAGAAATTAGGGACACTATTTTATATACATATTAGCATAAAAGTGGTTCATGTCATTAGTGGCCTTAATGGACATCTGAAACACAGAAGAAGTCAGAACTGACATTTGATTCACCTGATTTCTGTGGAAACACTGTGGTTTTCCCTGAATAATTGCAGGGAAGGTCTGACTTTAGTTTAAAGGTGGGTCATTCATTTGTGGGCCCATGACATGAAAAGCCAGACATTTCCCGCCAGACTACAGAAGACATCTACAGTGCAATTCACAGCAGCTAAAATTGCTCCTGTAACAATTTCCTAAGTGCAGGGCAGGCTGCCCGTGCTTCAGCCAAGGAAAGCACACTTCCAGGATTTGGTGGGCGTTCCATTTTAGTGGAATCCTTGCTGGCAAAAGGGGCTGTTTGCTTTTCGAAGGAGGTCAGCTCTCCACCGTGGTGAGCTGTCTGGATTTCCCACAGCCTTGCTCAGAACAGGTCCTGCAGAGATATTGGTGTGGAGGATGAGGAGTATTCTAGCTGCGAGCTCGCTTTTGGAGGCAAATGGGACACAAGAAGCAGGGAGCAATTAAAGCTGAGGTTATTTCTAGCACCAAAATACAATAAGCAGCTGTGTTCTACCTCCTTCAAGAGATGAAACTACAATTCAGTAGCCTCTGTTTGCACAGCAGTGTAACCACCGGAGTGCATTAACACTTCTGAGGTACTTATACATTCCTAAATGCCCATCTAGGATTGTATCCCTCCAGTTTTTTAACTCAGTGAAAATAACTTAATTTGACTTCACACTACATTTCTAAACCATTTGTTTTGGGGCAGCCATGGAAAATCCAGAAGTTAATTAGTACTTAAGGGTGCTGCTGCTGCTGATGTTTGATCTTTCCCTGAGAAAAAAATTTGGGAAGATTTGAACAAGCAGCTCTTAGAGGCATCCTCAAAAACACACTTCTCTAAGTCAAACCTGAGATTTCAGCTTTGTTTATGATCAGATAACAGGAAGGAATCCTTCCCTCTGAGGGTGGTGAGGTCCTAGCACAGGTGCCCAGAGAAGCTGAGGCTGCCCCTGGATCCCTGGCAGTGTCCAAGGCCAGACTGGTCAGGGTTGGAACAATCTGGGACAGTGGAAGGTGTCCCTGCCCTTGGCAGGGGATGGAACTGGATGAGCTTAGGGTTCATTCCAGCCCAAACCAGTCCATGATTTTA
This sequence comes from Notiomystis cincta, assembly GCA_013398075.1. Classification (NCBI taxonomy): domain Eukaryota; kingdom Metazoa; phylum Chordata; class Aves; order Passeriformes; family Notiomystidae; genus Notiomystis; species Notiomystis cincta. The sequence goes on along the minus strand of VZRX01024107.1, from coordinate 382,792 downwards.
TGTTTGAACACCCTCTCCAAAATAGGAATAAGATTATTTAATTACTTCACAATTAATACATAAACAGGAACAAATCCTTTGGAGCTGGTGCCAGCTCATGAAGCAGACCCAGGGAAGTGAGCAGAGCAGTTTGTTGCTGGTTGTGCCTCTCTCCATGGGTAACTCTTACTGGAATTTCTGGTTTAGTATCTCATCTTTCACAAACCTTGCAGTTATTTCAGCCTGTAGTGGTTTAACCCCAGCTGGCAATTAATGTTTATTAATTATTCTTCTCCGATCCAGTGAGGAAACTCATCCCATATCCTCTAGGCTGACAAGGAGAATCATGAAACTCTGATTGATTGATTGATTGATTGAATGGAGCTTTGAGATCTCCCAAAAGCACAGCTTTGGGAATATGGTTTGCCCAGGATGTTCCTTTCAGCCTCATGCCTACTTCAGACATCCCACATGGAGATAACATTCCTTGGGTAAGGAACAGGTCCCCTAAGCGAGACCCTGATCCTCCAAACCTGCTAATTTCAGCAGAGCAGTGCAGAGGCTTGGATTTATGTGGTGTCTCTTCATGAGGTCAAGCACAAAGCAATTAAAGAACTGAATATAAAGAATGTGCAATATTAGGAGGAGAAAAGAAATTTAATTATTTGAACAAGACCGAAATTCCCTCTTCTTGAAGCAGTTTGCATCATAAACCATTTGGGGTGGTCTCTTTATTGCCACTGATAAAGGTTTAATCCACTGGGAATCTTAGGCATTTCAAAATGTTTTTATTTGCTACTTTCTCTCTGATAGATTAGTAATAAACACAATAAGAGGTTGGAGGTATCGAGAAATGAAGTTTAGAAACAAAAATGGAAAGAATAGTGGTTTCCATCATCAGTAAAGCCCAAAAAATCAGGGTTTTCCCTGTACTGTGTAATTTATTCAGAATTTTACATATGAATTGTCTTCACTAAGTGAGTAGTAGTGCTCATACCAGTACAAAGTACCTGCATGGATCTTTCCACAATGCAACCTCAGTTTTCAATACCAAACCATTCACACACCAAATTAATTTTCCTTCCCATAAATTACACTCTTCCCTAACATCACCAAGAAAATTAAAGAAAATAATTTGCAAGATAAGATGTTAAAAATCAAGGTTTCTTGACAAATCCACTGCACTTTGAGAAAAGCTGGTACATTTTCATTATTATCCCTTTAGGGGAATGGTTTTATTTTTTAATCAAAATCATGGATTACTTTGTACTGATAAAAACTATGACTCTCTGCCCCACTTTAGAGAACACAGAAATTCATGCAATGGGTTGTTTCTAAATTATTTTTTTAAGTCAACAAACCTATTTTCAGCCACTCCCGCACTGTCTTTTATTATCTGCCTCCTGTTGCCTTAGGCAACCTATTTTTGTATTCAGATTTAACATCATAATAGATCTTATCTAACTGTTTCCTTAAGGAACTTTTATGTGGCATCTGCTGGGCTGGAATGGCCAAAAATACTCCAGCAAGATGTGCCAACACTTATTTAATGTCTGTAGGGAATCTATGTCTCTCTCTTTGGGGCATTTTGAAACACAGCACCCATGGATGCCATTTCCTGAGGTTTTGCTGTGTTCACTGTGGAGGTGAACTCTTAAATATCTTTCACTCTGAGAGTCAACTTTTAAAATGTCTCCCACGCCAATTTCTTTCCTGATAATCCCCTAGGATCTGATCCAGCTTTTTTACTACACAGGAATCAAGTTTGACATCAAATTTATGAAGATATTTGGGAGACCTGCAGGCAAAAAAGAAATTTGGTTTTAAAATATTTTAGGAAGAACTTATACACAGCAAATGAAAATAACAGCGTTAGGCAGAATTTTTCTTGTTTGGACAACAAAACAGTATATCTGGATCCCTGGATTCAGAATTTGTGCGTATTTGTCAATATCAGACAGGTTGGAAACAAAGCAATAAATTACAGAGTGTGATATGGAAAAAAATAGGCTTTAGTACATTTCCTAATATTAGAAAATACAATTCCAAATATTGAATTTAAATCAGCTCTAGGCAGCTAAAGTAATATCAGAGGTAATAAATATAATGAGTCGATGTCTGCTAAAGCCATCAAGGCTGTAGCTTTAAAAACATAGAGTGTAAAAATATTCACATTTTATCTTTCTTATTATATTCTGAGTGACATCATGATGCAGTGCATGGCAGCTGGATTAAGTGCTAATGGAACTTACTCCAGAAAAAGTTCAACAATCTACTTCTTCTTTCGTAAAGATCACTCCACTCTATATTAAAGAAATATTAAGATTTGCAGGATGAGATTCCATCTGACAAAGACAGAAAAGAAAGAGGAAGAGAAAAGGGCCACAACCTGAATTTAAAAAATATAAAGAAATCATTCCCAGTAACAGTTTGTTGAAAAGCAATAAAGGAGGAGCCATCCTACTGGAAAATGCTTCAACAAATTCTATGTATCTTCCATATTTTTAGGCCTATGTCTAATTAGGATTATTTGTTTGGATTTTTGTTTGTTTCAAATCCCTTGTAAAGAATGATTTGCATCCACTGAAGTTTTCATTCATCAAAAGTTACAATATTCATGCCACATAACTTCTCATTTTCAACTGGCTCTCATTCAAATTTCAACTCTGTATCAAAGTAAAATCCTGAGAGAGAAAGAAAAAAAGGGAAATTATCTTGTCCTGAGACTTAGAGATTAAACACAGTTTTGGTGTTAGACAAGATGTTGCATTGCAGTATTATTTCCTATTGAATTTCTTTCAAAAATGACCAAGTTAGGCCTCTGCCCTTGTAGAGCCACATGAATTTAGTTTATATGGATTTGAAATGCTGAATTAATGTGGGTTCACAAGAGGATACAGAAGCAGGTTTTTGCACTGATTTTGATTCACCTGGAATTTCAGCAGGTTCACATTAAATGCAGGGTTCAAAGCAAATTTGAACGGTGCCTCCCAAATTTGGTTTGGGCGAGATCCAGACACGCAAATCCTTCATCCTTTGTGGGGATGCATCAGAGCACTCCCCCTGCGAGGTGGGACACTCAGAACTCAGCCCAGCTCTTTGGAGAGCTCCTTTGAAGAAAGGCCAGGATTCAGGGCTATAATTAAGGCAGAATTGGGGCAGATTTAGCTAGAATTTGCATCCAGTTAAGAACGATTTGCAGGATGCTAGGAGGTGGTGTTAGGCCTTGCTGTTTCCTTAATTCTCAGTCTCAGGCAGGACGAAGGAGTGGAATAGGAAGTCATGGTGGTCTGATCCTCCATGTAAATATAAATGCACTTTCTTCCAGGCATCTTTTTTCTGAACTTTGTTTAGAGCAAAGGTCTTAGACAGAAACAGATAAACCTGGTTGGTTCTGCTTTTGGATTTCATAAGGGATATCAGAACAGGAGTCAAGATAAAATCCTGCATATAAATAATACATTAAATTACTTTCCTTCCTTATTCCCTGTCCTTTTGACTTGTTGCTACAACAACAACAACAACTACAAATTGATAATTTTCAAATATATACTTTTTATTTTAGGCCACTTCTTTGCCCATCTCAAAATTAACATTTTTCTTTGTTCATGTACTATGACCTGTCTTTCTGTTATATTTAATATTTTTCTTGTACCATTAGAGACAATGCAAAAAGGAATGACTGTGTTCTTTTCCTTTAGTGTCCAGTTCTGCCACTTTTTACAGAATTACTTTAAAAAATAGCTATTCTTTTTGGACTAGACCTTCCACTGACATAAATAAGAGTATAATTTCATGTGCCACATTCTTTGCTTTAACTTTAGCACCAGGCGAGCATGCACATAATTTTTACTGGATTTAATTTTAATTCTGCTCTATCTAGTGGAAGACAAAAGGTATCCAGTAATTTTTTCCAGGAGAGTGATCCACGTGCATGTTTTCTGTCTTAGCCTGTTTGAGCTTTCCATCACCAGGAAGCTCCATGGCAACTCAGTGTATGGAAACAGATGTGAGGTCACACAGAGCCTATGGAGTGAAACCTGAAGACAATGGAAAAAATTCTTTCAATACACTCTGGCAATTTGTGCAGCTTCATATATAAAAGGCTCTAAAGCCATTTCATGCAAAAGTTCACTACAGTTAAATAGTTATGTAAAGTTTCAGTCCACTTTTTTTACTGTGAAAAGACAGTGCTTCAGAGTACACCCCTCTCTCTAGCCCTCCCTTCTTCTTCCTCCCTCTGGGATTCTAAATTCATTTAAGAACCTTCTAATTTCATTTAAGAATCTTCTTTAAATGGTTTGTTTAGGAAAACTGAAGAGTTGGCTCCAGCAAGTTATCTTCACGTAAAAAAAAATGAGGAAATGTTTCAGAAGCAGTTCAGTCTTATTGACTAACAAAGAGATAACAGGCCTTGAATCACACAAAGCCCTTTTCTAAAGAAGCTGTACATTCTTCCATCATACAGGTACTTTGAACGCCTCAACACAAGATCTCTTTCTACTCAGAATATTCAGAAACATAAGGTGAGTTTTAATGTTACCACTATTTAAGTCTGTGAGTCACATGTCAGAACCAAATTTACATCCTACGTGATGGCCAACAAACCTCATTCCCACCTGCAGCAGCATTTAATTTCCTAAAATTTCATTTTTACACAAAGGTAATCTGAGTTTAAATTTAAATTTTAGTGTTATGTGCATTCTTGTGCCTATATGTTAAATTGCCTTTACGGAAAAGACTAATATTTGCCTATCTGCAGTTTCAACATAAATATCAGTGATTTTATCTCTCTTCTGGGATGCTTTGATATATGATGAGGCTTTTTTTTTCACCTGAGGTTACAGGTGTGTTTACATAATGCTTTCCTAAAATCTTTAGCAACTTTAAAAAGTTTTAAGCAAAATCAAGCACCTGCGTTCTTTAAACCAAATAATGTGTCAATTGTATGACTGGAGCCTTGCATTTCAGAATTTTAAACAAATGTGGCAGGTCAACATGGAAGGAATATTTGGGTCTGGGTGAAATTTAGAGTAAAAATACCAGGAAAGGTTTTTTGCTCCGAAGGGTGCAACAGGCATTGTTATTAAATCTGTAACTGTTCATGTCAGGGACAACCAGTTCCTCTCAAAAGAGGCTTGACTGTGTAAATGTAACATATTTATTATTTTAGTCCCCCTGAGACCTTGCCAGAGCCCCTAAATTTGTTGTTGTCCCCACAAAGGTTTATTTCCTCTTCACTGGCATTCCAATAAAGGGAAATTGCTGTCACATTTATTGTGGCTGTAAGCAATAATAAACCTTTTCCATTCTCACCTTGGTTTTGAAAGTGGAATGAAGAATTGTTTCAGTAAGGAACAGAGGCTTTTCTCTGGGAATTGTTTCAGGAGGTGGCTTCTTAAAGTCTGCACATCATCTTGCATATCAGTTCAGAAGGGCCTCCTTGCACTCAATCATCTCCTAATCCTGAAAAATGGCAGAAATAAAGGAGCTGCAGTGCTTTATGTGGGCCAAGATGAGGGGTCTGAGTCCCTTACCCAGCACAGAGAAAATGACAAAGGAGCCACCCAGTTCCCACTCCTGTTTCTACAAACAAGAGGCAACACTTTGAGAGCCCTCAGAAAAGTTTGGAATTAGAGTAAATCAGTGATGTGTAAGTCAAAAACATTTAGAGGAAGTGTGAAAAATACAGATCAAAGGCAATTCTGTAAAACCAGAACAAATAACCCTGGGGTTTAGTCCCTATGGACTGAGCTGGGAGACACTGATTTCTTAGAAAATGCTCCTATATCCCATCTGTATTCAAACAAACTCAAAATCTGCAGAGACCTGGCAAAAGACTCAGAGACTCAGAGAACTTCTCACAACAAAGGCCTTCTGGAAAAGTGGGACAGCCAAGGCAGCCCCTGAGTCCTTGTCTGAATTTCCCCTGCACAAAGAAAGATGAGCCCAGATTCCAATCTCTGTAGCCAGTGGAGTGTGAGGTAATGAAAAGGAACAGATAATTTTGTAAAAATGTGAAGCTTCTGTAACTGACCTTTGCTAAGCCCCAGAAAACTCTAAATTAGCTGCTAGAGGTTTCAGAAATGTCCACATGTACCCAATATTGTCAGGCTCTCATGCTTATGAATAGACTTCCTAAAGCTTCAGCTGTTTATGCTTTCCATGAATGGCAAACAAATGTGTAGCTCTGTTACCCTGAGATCTGAGGCTGGGCTAAGCTGCTCAAGATGTCCTGGGCAGGGAACTGTGTGGGAAAGTGGTGATAATCCTGGGAAGAGATTAATTTCCTTGCAGAATAGGCCTCAAAATACATAAGGGACATTCAGGATAATTCCTGTTCAGTGTTCAGAAAGAGGTTGGGAAGACGCATCTCTTAGAGAGCATCATCTGCAAAGGACTGGGGGAAAATTTGAACAAAACCAAGACTATATTTAGGGAATACATTTTATTAAGTCTTTAAGGAGTATAGGGAGCTGAGCGTGGATTTCTCAGTCCCAGACCTCCCAGGACTGTGGCAAACACTGAAGAATCTGTACAGCAAAAATAAAGCAAAGCAGGTTTTCTTCTTCAAACTTTGAGCTGCACTCCATTTTCTTTTTCCTTGCTTTGGAAAGGTGCTGTAGACACCCATGTAACTAATGAGGTGCTATCTGCTACTGAAATTGCCCTTTGCTTCCACTGTCAAACTCTTTTATATTCATAACTTTTTTGATATTATTCTGGTGTCAGATTTTTTTTACCTACTTATGAGGGAATACAAGTAAAAGGTTGAAGTATGGGATACAATTGCTAGGAGGATAAAGGAAATACAGCCTGAGCTTAAAAAAACATGCCAGTATATTTTTCATTGAGAAAAATTCTTGTTATTTCTTGTTGAAGAATGAAACCCCAAAGTTTTACAGAGGCACTATCCCTGTCGAGAGAGTTTTGGTCTTGGGCTGTTGATGAAGCTGTTTGTTTTGCTGTGCAGTGTGCATAAAAATCCTGTTTCTTATGATTTTCGCAGATGGAAAGTGATTGTACTTACTATCTGTAAATCATTAGACCACCAAAAGTAGAGATTTGTCAGTTTGCAAACTCAAGAAGCCCAAGAAAGATCAATTTTTACTGATTCTGAACTCATTTTACCAGAAAATAATTGCTAACCCAGTCAACATAGACAAGTTTCTCAAACCAAAATTGTCAAATACTAATGCAGACTGGTTATAACATGGAAAGTGAAAGCATTCTCAGCATTCTGGAGAGTTTAGCAATGGTTTTTATTCCTTCATTAGCCTGGTACCAGAGGGCACCAAGTGATGTAATGAAGGCTTAGGGAAAAAAAAAAAAGAATAAAATCATTGTTGAATCTGTACAAGTGTTCAAGCCCACTAAAATTCAACCCAAAAAAAAAAAAAGAGAGAAAAACAGCTTCTTGGGATCCACAGAGTGGTGATATTTTCTACTTAATCTGCATCTGTCACTCTTTTAGTTCTCTCCACCACCACATCTTTTTCTGTTTCTCTCTCCCTCACATTTATTATTAAATAAAATCCACACTACTGACTTCATTTGCACCTTAATTCAGGCAGAGGTACCTCTTTAAAAATTTTAATAAGTGCAAACCTAACTAGTAAAAATCAGCAACACTGGTGGCAAACCCAAACCTTTCCCTTCAATTTTACACATGGACAGCCTCTATTGTTTCTTTTTCCTGCAGGCTCTTGCTTATACATTGAAAATGCTGGGAAAGAATTGCAATACTATTAATACACATTGCCATTGATTGAGCAGTTCTGTGCTCGAAATGGTGACTCAGACACACAATATTTATTTGTCCGTGTTGACACCAAATATTTGCTCTGGCAGCCAAGAGAGCAACAGCCCAGAACATCTATTCTCCAACTGTGTGGTTGCTTTTGTTTCTGAATTCTTTTTTTTTTTATTTATTTTTGCCATGCAAATTTTTTCACAGCTGTTGCTTATAAAGTTGACTTGGATGCTGCTCAATTCAGAGAAATGGTATTTTACAACAATTTATAATTCTTTCATCTTCCGAACACAATGGATTTGTTTGTGTTTAGATTGGGCTATTTTATTAATAATCCATGGCTCTGGGCAAAATCAAGATTCCTGGCAGCAATTGTGAGAATTTTTTAGTGTATGTATATACACAATTTTCATCTGCTCTGCTTTTCAATACATTACCTAACTATTGGAGGGATCATATTTTCCATGTTCCTTCTTTTCCATTATTTTGTTCCCATCTTGCCTAATTCATTCTATCCATGCTAATTCACCCCTCTTACTTTCCATCATATTAATTCAATATCAATAGAGTTCTGATTTATGATGCCAAGAATGTTAGAGTTGTAAATTTATGGCATGTCTTTATAGGTTACAGAGTTACACCACTTATGATTTTTTCTCTTTTTTTCTTTTTAAGTTAAGTGTATCAACACAATCCCCATACCTGGAATTTATAATAAATTTGTAAATAAACCGACATTGTTTAGGGTGTTAAAGGCATTTAAATCCTAAAAATATTTTGCTTTATCTTCTTTGCATAAATGCTGTTTATTATTCCTTCTATTTAAAGTCTCTCTTAAACTGCTTTTCTTTTCATGTGTGTTTGAGTTTTGTTGATATTGAGTTAATTAAGACTGTGTCAACATGCAACAAAACGCTTTAGGTAATTTTATTCTGTTATCCACCCTTCGATATTTAAATAAACAGCAGCTTTCTTGGTGCAGCAAGAGCTGCTCTGGAGAGAGTTTGGATGTTTTCTGTATCAGTTCTCATTTTGTTTCAGTTACAACTGGAACAATGGAAAACTATGACTTTAATGCATTTATTCCCTCCGGCTATTCCTCTAAAAGATTCTGCACTATGAAAATTGGATAGAAAATAAGGACAATTTACTGCATTCTGATGTTAAATTTTTATTTTGGCTGGGTTTGTCTCAGAAAAAAACCATGGCATGGCATTGGGGTCTAAATGCTTCAATGAATGTTCACTCTGATTCACAAATTAAATATTTCAGAAGTAATTCACTGCAGAATAACAGGTCAGTGAAATAAATCAATGAGACAAAATCACCTGAGACTCTGAAATCTGTGCTCAGGGGCGGTGACTGAGCTGTGGCTGGGGACACATGTGAAATTTGCTGCAGCCCTGCCCAGTATAAGCACCATTGGCTTGTTTTCTTTGTTAAAAATCCTAAATTTGGGATCCTGGCACCCAGAGCATAGAAATGTCCTATTTCTGTGCTGATCTATGGGATCCTTGCCACAGGCTGCTGAGAAGAACTCTGAGGAAGGGAGAGGAGTGAATTTGGAGGTGACAAGTTCTGTGGTGACAGCTTTAGAAGTGAGAAGTCTTGTGGTTTAACCCTGACAGCAACTAAAACATCATTATCAACACCATTCTTATTCTAAATCCAAAACAGACCAGCTACCAAGAAGAAAATTAATTATCTCAGCCAGATCTGGGGCACTCACCCAAGGAGTCAGGAAATTTTGTCAGAGGAAGGTGCACTACTTACATCAGCAAGCAATCTCATTAATTCCAGGGAAATGTTGCTCTGTGTTGGAAGAATTTTGCTCAGGACTTCTGGATGCAACCTCCTTGCTTGAAAGACTAAAGACAGAGCATATAATTTGCGCTTTTAGCAAAGAGATGGGAAATTAGGTTCTCAATATTTATCTCAAATTCAGATATTTCAGATATTTCAATTCCAAACACTTTTAACAAGCATGGATCATTTTGCTTTCTGTCAGTACCTAGGGGATTTATAGGACTAAGTCCTCCCACTAATGAAACTCACACAGAGCTCTTTCTCAGTCATCAAAATTTGGCTGGAGCCTAAAACTGCTTGCCAAATGTAGGATATCTGTGCAATTCAAGGATTAAAATTCTTTATTCCACTTTTTCTTTAAATATTCTTTTTCTTTGTTCATCAAAAGCTAGAGATGCATTTCCTAGGATAGAATCTCCATTAAAAGAAGTGTTTGTTGCTTGAATAATACATTCTCGAAAATCAAGGCCATCAAAGGAAGGCATTTTTAGTTTCATATCCTTACACCAAGCAACATTATTGAACAGGTTTATTAAAGGTACCAAACACAAATTCCACAATATAACCAAACCTTGATTACCTTTCGGATTAGATCCTGTTTTATTGGAAAACTCAAGTAATCTTCTCAGAATCTGCATTAGAAGATGAAGAGATTTTTATATAACTGTGTCTGTTTAAGAGATGGAGATTTTCTCCAAAAGTTCAGCCTATCATAAGACTGTAGAGATTTGGGTGATTTATCTCCAAAAGGAAAATGGGTATAGGAATATAGCTATAGGAACTTCTGCTCATATCAAACCTGGCACTTCCCAGGGTATTGAATTTGTTTGTTTGTGCTGCAGGTGCTGAAGCACAGTTTTGTAGAAATAAAAAAATTGCCATTCTTGCTGGAAATTCTGCCAGTCTGGTGTTCCACCTGGTGAAAAAATCATGTGTATAAAGATAAAAAGGAACAAAATACCAGATGGGAGACCATTGGCACGTGAACTGATCTCAAGAAAGCAAAGCAGCAAAGGTTGGAGAAACATAAAGGAGTTAAATGGTTGTTTTTCTCTTGTTCCAAACAGCAAACAGAGGAGTGCAAGGACGCTGCGTGTCTGGCAGGGTCCCCCCTGCCCTATGATTTTTTTGGCAGGCTAATTGAGGCAGCTGACATCAATGGCAGGTCAGGGACACACAAAAGATGAGCACTGAATCTTGGCAGCCCACCCAGCAGCCCGGACACAAACATTTTGGGTTTAATTAGTGAAATAAAGTAGCAAAGCCCCCATTTTCCCCAGAGGACCTCGAGCCTTATCAGATCATCGTTGGAGCCTGTGCCATCGCGCACAACTTGAAAGGCTTTTGGGGGCCAGGCTCTAGTGCTGGAACAACTGAATTCCCCCAGGAGCATTGCTGGAGTGAAAGAAAACCACTATCTTATGTTGTACAAGAGGTTGCAGGGAAGTCTTTCTGGAGATTCATGTCTAAAGAAAGCCAAGCAGAATCAACAGCTCCCACACACGCGTGCACTCTGTCACCCTTCTCTCTGTCCTCCTTCTCTTTGTTCCACCACTTTAATGCACTGATATTTAACAGGAAGAGCTTTTACAGAAACAAGAGGTGGCTGAAACTTTAGTATTTTCCCAGCCTAACTGCTGCCAAACTGATTTTCTGTGTTCAGTACCAATGTGACTCTGATCACAGGAGTTATTTGTGGGCCGCAGCAATCCATCAGCTGCCTTCAAACTGTCCTCTGTTTTATAAAGTCACATTTCTGACAGATTATAGACTGATGTCCCTTTTCTTCCTTTTTCCCCCCTGACTAATGGCTGTATTAGCCCACATACTTGATTTTCTGTTCACAATTGAGTTGACATAATGTGATACTTTGTTTTAGCTGATATTTCCTAGATGTATAGAGAGAACCAGAATAGGCCTGGGGGCAAATATGAAAATAAATCATATCACAACTCACAAAAAAAGAGTGTAAATTTTAATAGAGAAAAAGAAATGTAAATTATAGCTGCTGCTTTAATACTTACAGCAGACAATACAATTACTTTTATATTTAGAAGTCAATGAAGCAAACAATGTAGCAATTTTTTTGAGAACTAGCAAAAACTTCATGGACTGCTGCTGCACTTGGCTGGGTGGCAGAAATCATGAAAATTGCACTGCTGATGCAAACAAGTGTGTTTTTTTCCCAAAAAAGCATTATGTCATGTTCTGAGAAATATTTTAGTTTAAAATACTAATATCATAAAGCATTGTATGACACTCATGTGTTTTTATCTGTCATGCAGCCAGAGCTGTTTCTTGGGAATGGCTGTCTCAGGGAATGTCTGCAGGAATTCCTCAGGTGGCACCAGGAAACAAATGTGTGCAAAAAATTATATGTAGAGCCTAATTTGAGTCACGATCAGGAATATTAAACATGGACTTGAACTCCCTATCTTTGCTGAAAATAAATATATATTGAATTATTAAACATATATAAATTGAATTAGGAGCCATGAATCAGAGAGATAGGAGAGAGAAGAAAAAGATGCATGGGTGCCAAGTATTCTCTTGCTGTCTGACAGAGCCAATATTTTTCCATAAACTACTCAATTATCTGGCCTTGAAAAAGAACTATGGAATAAAAGGATGGCATCTGCAGTCCAGATCTGTGGTTTGGGTGCCACACCACCTCAATTATTTCTGCACATTTTGTGTTTTATGCACAAAGCTGAGAGAGTTGCAGCCCTTCATCTGACAGATATGAAAATGACATTACCATTTCCCCTCCTGCATACCCTCAAACGCTGCCCTCTGGGGTTTTTTAACCAGGAAAGCCAATGTTTTACCCGCAAAGTCATTCCCAGGCTACAGGTTAATGATTTAAGTGTCTCCAAATCACTCCCACGGTGATGTGCGTGACTCGCCTGCGTGCTCACGTGAGACACTTTAGAACCAGAGGTTAAATTTTAATGAAACACCTCTAACTTGGTGTTTGACCTCAAATTGACGAGGTACTGCTTCTGTGGGAATACAGCAAGTGTCCTCTGCAGCTTTGTCCTCATTCCTGATAATTGCTGTGGACAAAGAGAGGTATTTTTCAATGTTGGAGTACTGTGAGTGCTACTATCACTAAACACTGACAGGAGAAGAAAAATCTAAATGTAACTAAAATTATTGATGCTTTACCATCCCTCCCTGCACCCAGTGAGTGTGTGTGGAGGTAGTGATGCAGTTGCAGCAAAAGCAGAAACCAGGAGTAACCTGTTTTGGCCTCAGTACATACAGAGCTTGCATTTAGAGATCAAACTAAGGAAGGAATACATTGGGCTACCATTCTGCTGGCCTGAGGAATAAAATTTGGCCCTCAGTTTCCCATGATTTTTGATTGGTGTGGTAAGAATACTCACATTAAATACAGTTTGAATTGATGGTGGTTTGAGATGTTAAAAAATTGAAATATGCAGCCAAAATATAGCTCAGCACCCATGAGTTCCACAGTGTTTGATACTTCTTCTTGCCAGTAATTCAGCTATGGGATACAGTGAAGACACTGTCTAAAAATAGTGTTAATAACCTAAAGAAAATATTCTGACTGTGTATATACATAATATCATGTAATATGTATGGGGGCTTGCTGCAGTAGTATCTGCATTTCAATACAGGAGAAATGGAAGAATTAGAAAAATACCTCATAATTTAAAGAGGTACTTTAGCTCTGTTTTTGACCAGCCAATGTGTGCAGAACTAGGTTTCTGCAGGCTATGTACTCTTAATTACTCAAAATTCTTTGTTTAATACTTTGCGAAAATATATTTTGGTCAATTGTGACTCTCAGAAAGGTGAAGGTTTACAACTGGGTATGAATCACTCATTTCTGCTTCTATTTCTTGATTGGATGAGAACAATTTTACCATTCAAATTCTCAGAACCAGCTCCAACAGGTTTAATACTAAAATGTGAAAATATGACCCATCATTTCACTAAAAGACCAAGGATTAATTTTTTACTAATGCCAACAGCATAGAAATATGGTTGGCTTCCTGAAGTTTAACATCTGACCATTAAAATATAACCAGGCTCCCTGACTTCAATGGGATATTAACCTGATGGAAAGATTCTGAGCTAATCTGTCAGAAACTGGTCTATATGACACCCACAGAGCCTTTTCGTGTGTCTTTGCAGTCTGGTATTTCCTGAAGTCAAGATTTTGTTTCCCTGGCCAAACCAAAGGGGAGGATTGCAGGACTGCTGCAATATTGGGGCATTGAAGCAATTACCTATAGAAACATCAAGCTGTTTGAAAAATACCACACGATTAGATATTGTGAATTTCTGTCTCAGTAGTTATCCCAGAATCTTGCTTCCTGTGTTTCCTAGAATTTCTCAGAAGCTGACAAATTCTACTCCAATGGATCAGAGTCCTAATTCAGTAATCCCCACTCTTAGACAGCTGCCTTTCTTCCCTTCCCCTTTTACTCTTTGATAGAAGTCTCATTTCTACCCTCTTTCCTCACTTGCCAACACCCCACTTCCTGTCTCCACTACAATCTCTGGTTTCTATTTCTTTCCCCCCCAGCTGCCAATTCTCCTTCCTGGTCTTTTCAGATCCTTCGTCACACCTGCAGTTAAAGGTGTTATACAAAGTTCTTATCTTTCTAAAATTGCTTTTGTTGAAGCAAGTGATAGAGAAACTGAAAAGTTGGATGAATCTGAATGTCAGTGGTGGTTCAGTGCCCAGACACACAATATAGACCAGCAGGTCTAAGAAATTTTTCCTAAGCGTGAACAAACTTTTAAAAAACTGTCTTTGCCACGATGTGGACACTGTCAAGGGCTAGCAGAATATATATCTTTGACAAAAATGTCTCAGAAAATTTGAATTACATAGTTTGAATTCCAAGGCATTTGGAAACATGCTATGGAAACCTCTTTTCAAATGGTCTGGTAAAATTCTTTTCATGAAAGTTGGGTGGTATTAGGTGGCCTTAAAAAGAAGAGAAGCCAGTAGGTTCACCTACAACTAGTCAGAAGAAAGTTTTAATTATAAAGTCTCTCATCATCATTTGTCCTTGATAGAAGCCTCTGGCGGAATTATTACCCTGTAATTTGCAGTAAATATGATCAGCAGCAGAGGAATCTCTGAAACCACCACCTCCCTCCACTCATGCATGAAAACCCAAGCTAGCTAGGAAATGCAAGATCAAACATCTGCAAAACACATTTTCTACTGCATCCTCCTAAGCTGTGTTTTGTACCAGCATTAAGCAAACCACATGAACTTGATGTTATGTAACCTCATAAAAATTCAAGAAATAACACATATCGCCCATGTAGAAGTGGTGGCGAGCACTAGTTAAACCTCTCTTTAATGGATGTTTAAATCATTGTGCTGGCTGTTAAGAATCTGCTCTGTGTCCTACCACTGACTTATTGACAATAAAGCAAGCTGACTGCAAGGTGACACTTTTAAAGGTTTTTTAGATCATCCTTCAGGGACCTATTTCAGCCTGGTCTTAAATAAATAAACGTTCATCAGACCACTGAAACAAATAGGTTTTTCCTCATTGGCCAATTTCCAATTTTATATTGCCTTTATCCTTTGAATCTCCTGCACTATGTCTGAGATCCTGAGGAAGATTTTTATGACAGGATGCCAAGCATAGCTGTGAAGGAACTGTGAAGCAGTGGACTGGTTTCAGTGTGGCTACTGAAGGGAAAGGGCAGGGGTCTTGTTATTTCCATGCAAAACCCATGCCAGGGAGCAGGGGGGTGAGGATTAGGGATTGACAAAGCTGGAGTTTTTGGAAATCATCTCAACTGCAATGCAACTTTTCAAGTTTAGTTTCTCTTCCTGAGGGATATGATGCACAATTACGGGGGTCGTGTCATCTGAGTTGACTGCAGTCCAAGGATCTGATGCAGGTGCAGGAAGCAACACATTCCCAGCAGCAAGGACTGCAAAGGGTCACTGGGTTTGGTTTGTGGAACAGATGGCATTTCCAAGAAGGAACGGATGGCTGGGCTAAATATCTCTGACAAAATAATTTGGGTGAAAGGGTGCATTGGAGAGCTTTGTGGAGTCCCTAGAAAAAAATAAGAAATCAAAGCCATGTCTCCAAGATACATTAATGAGCTCCTTTATTTGCTGGGGAAATTGCCCATGGAGACAAGTTTATGTAAATAGTTTTCATCTTTTTCAACCGTTGCCAAAGGCTGGGGGTAGGGGGGAATCAACCCCATTTGAGGAGTGCAATTAAAGAGGAACTGCTGGAATTATCATCACTAAACTTGCTGAGTTTTGGACAGTGCTCTGAGGGACATGGGCGATTCTTGGGATGTCCTGTTCAGGGGCAGGAGTTGGATTCAATGATATCCCTTCCAACCCAGGATAGCCTATAATTCTGCTTCTAACTGAGTAAATGCACTCGAAACAGAGTCCCTGCAGGGAAGGGAATTAGGAGAGCTGGATATGCAGCACCTGGGGAGTAGCACAGATCTTTGAGGTGTCTGCATCCAGGTGCTGTTGGATCAGAAGTGGTGACAAGGAGCCCGGAAAGTCCCAGAACAGCACTTCCAGAGGGACGGCTGGGTGAATCTGGTCATCTTGGCCACAGGAGGAAACTCTTCCTACCCACAAATGAGTTATTTAAAACCCAGCCTCCTCTTTGTGGTAGCTTTTGTCTTATTATACAGACATCCTTCCATGTCTGGGATTTTCAGGGACCTCTGAAAGGCATTTAAATACCTAAATACTCATTTAAATACCTGACTCTACAGACATTGCCCTTGAATTGCAAATGGGCAATGACTGTTTGCATAGCTGCTGGGGAAGGAAACAGACATCAGGAGCATTATTTTGTTCAGGATATTACTTGTAGCTCACTCAAATATAGAGTTT
>VZRX01024107.1:345072-366335 GCA_013398075.1 Notiomystis cincta | reverse complement strand
AAAAAAAAAAAAGAGGGAGAGAGGGCAGCCCAGTGGAGAGAGACAAAGGAAAACACACAGCTTCTGTGAGGAAATTTTTCTGGAAATCTTTAATAAGTTGCTGTGTTCTAAGTGTCTGAGTTCCCTTCCTTCCCCCAAATGGGGAAGTGTACAAATGTTTCAGGGCTCTGCCCAAAGGATAGAAAGGGTGAATAGTTCAAACAGACAGATGTTAGAGGGGTAGCAGAGTGGAGAGAACAGAAAGAACAAGAAAGGAGAGAGGACACAAACAGAAATAGGGAGAAAAAATATGTAAATAAAAAATAGATAAGGAAAATATTTATAGACACTACTATGGCAACAAATAAAATAGGCTAGAACCAGAGCAGTAATAATACATCTGGGAAAATAATACATGATATCCAGTCAAAGGAAGTAGAATGACTTAAAGAATTAAAGGTGCATGAAAAGGAAATTTAGAATTTCTTGGCTTGAAGCATAGGAAAAACCCCTCAGATTTATCACTCTTATGCAGCAATAATATGCCTATCAAACTCTGTGTGATGATAATGAAAATTCCAAGTGATAAAACTGATTTATATTTTTGTTTTCCTGTACAGACAGTTAAGGTCTTCTAACTTTTTGGCACAACTCAACTGACTACTTTGTCTTCTGCATAGTGAAATAAAAGTATCTCTGGCATGAAAACATGACAAAAATATATAAAAAAAAAAAGAAAAGACCATGGGCATTAAAAAGCAAAAAGGAACAAAAAGAAAAAATTACTTAGAAATTACTCGTGGCTTAACAATATTTCAGCTGCACGGTACTGATATATTATGATAATGAAATTCAATAGAATGCATTTAATGTTTTGAGTGACATGAAGGTCTTGCATGATTTCAAATATTTAGCATCAGGAGGGAAAATACTTTGTCCCTTATTACTCTTCCCTGGTGTGTAAAATTTTACGACTGGAGTAAGGTAGGAGATTAAGCAGTTAGGGGACTTTGAGCATGGATCATCCTATCAAGATCATTGTCAAAATTTAGTGACAGCTGGATAACTTCTGATACACCTGAATTGTGTTTTATATACCAAGCATGAAATGAACCTTTTGTGCAGAAATTCTATTGCAATGTTTGCTTCTCTTTTTTATTATTAAATTCATATTTATTTACATTTTCCAGTTAGAGCCAGGTGAGAGGCAGAATTGCCAAAATACATAAAAGTATGGGTTCCTCTGGTATTTTTGGCCTCATTCATCCTATTTTGGCACTTTAGCTTGGCTGTAATGGATTTACATTTCTGTCCTTTAACATTTCTGTGGTTTTTCTCCCAATTTGCAATTCTTCTACATTTTGGACCACTTGCTCCTCTCTCAGGATTTGTCCCTTTCTGATTGGCTTTCTTGCCACAGCATCTCATATTACATACAGCATGAACATATAATAAATACCAATTCACTACAAAAATATATTGGGGGGGAGGAATCATTCTTGCCATAGTTTCCTGCCTTCTCTGCCCCATGTCCCCTGAGTGACTCTCACCTCCTCCCCAGCAGCTCAGATCTGATGAAGCACTCTCACAGAAGGATTCCTTTTAAACCCCAGCTGTTTATTTTGGCACATTCCAGGAGCAGGAATCTGGTGCTTAGGAGAGGAAGGAGTAACCACATCACAGGGCTGAGCAGAAGGGCTGCCAGCTGTGCTGCAGGGCAGCCCTGCAAGGCAATCCCTGGCCTTGCCTCCACTTGTGCTCACAATTTACCTTGCAAACTGTCTTGGAGGTAAGACTGAGGAAAAGCATTAATAACTGAACCAAAAAAATAAGGCATATCTTCTTATAAATGTTGTCCTGATGATTTTAGGAAAGACTGATGAACAATCCTTTTGGAAATTTCAGTATTTAAGTGATCTCAACTGGCAATCAAAAGACATTTTAGTCTGAGCTATGCTGAAGCCTTTTATCTCAGCACTCATTCTGTATAATTCATATAAGGTAAACATGTACGTTTATTTTTTAGTATTATTTTGCTAGTATGCTTAAGAATTTCAAACAGAAGCAAAGGGAAGAAGGCTGTGGAAATATTGGTAATTTTATTGTTTAAAATTCTCCTTCAATTTTTGGCTTATTAAGGTATTTCTAGATCATATTCATATATACACACAAAGAATTACTTATGCTGGCTGGATAACAGGACTAGATAAAAAAAAAGAATTTCAGCCTAAATCTGAGAGTAGTCTAGATCTTGAAAATTATACAAAGTTGTGAGAGACTCAAACACTTTGCAACATATGATACCTGTCAGATAATCCAGTTTGGGTGGGACATAATGAAAATATCTACAAAGAGATCACCGGAAATATCTACAAAAAAATCAGTTGTTCTTAGAACACAACTTGAGGTTTGTTTTTAAGTTATTTCCTCGAGCTACTGCAGTGGTAGCGCCATCGATAATGCAAATTCTCCAAGGTACATGGAAGCTACAGGGTGCCTTTCCCTCCATTTTCTATATTTCTATATTCCCCTATTTACCTCTCACTATAGTTAATACTTACCAAGGTGTAAACATGGAAGTTTGTTGCTCCATTTGCACACAATGACCAGGATATTGTCTGGATTTTTTCTCATTATAGTCTCTGATTTATAGAATTTTAGTCTCTGATTTATTCTCTTAAAGATCTGATCTTTTCATAAAGATCAATGCCACTCCTTTAAGTCTTGGCAGCACCATTTGCAACTGCATCTTTTCAAAGATAATGTTCAAAAAGAGTAAGATAATTTCCAAATTGTTGCCCAGCACAGTTTACTATCTCGAGTGAGGTGAAGGATGCTTAATGCACTCAACCCAAATACACAGAGTTTGAAAAGAAGCTCTTAACTCGAGCAGACAAATGCACTTGGTGGCATTTGGATACAGCAAGCCAAACCAACTCAGGGGCACACTGTGGCAAGTGGGAAATTTTGTTTGGGAGCTGCACTAAACACTCCTTTTGATGGATTCTATTCATTTTAAACTCTGAAGTTGCTTCAGAGTTTATTTAGCAATTTCTGTTATGCTTGTACAACATATGTTCATGCTGCTGTGGAGGCAGCAGGATCACATTTCACTTTAATAGCCAAGGGTTTTTCTAAGTCTTGTTTTAACACACACAGAGTCCTCACACTGTTCAGAGCTGCTCTGCTTCTCAGGGAGCAAAACTGGTTCTTCCAGACTCCCCAGATTATCACATCCAGGGTTATGTCATATCAGGAACAGTCTTTTGAGGTTTTTGAACCCAGAGGGAACCTGAATTTTTGGTCTTGCCAGCACTATTACTCAGCCAGCCGTGTCATGCACTGCCACAACAGCAACAGAAACAAATGTCCTGGTATGGGCATTACCTGACATTCTAAACAATTGGCAGAGATTTAATTAACCAAAATGAAGAAAAACTTTTTCTGCATTTGCTTTTCTCGAATCTATGAAGATATCTAAAGAAAATACAGGCTTTTTATCAGTGAGAGGCTTTTTATTTCTGAAGTTAAGTTTTACATTTATCTCAATGTCAACAGAACAAGATGACCAGGCTGTGCCAGAGGAGGTTCAGGTTGGACATCAGGAGGAATTTCTTCACAGAAAGGGTGGTCAGGCATTGGAAGGGGCTGCTCAGGGACGTGGTGGATTCCTGGTCCCTGGAAACATTCAAGGAAGGATTGGATGTGGCGCTCAGTGCTATGGTTTAGATTGACATGGTGGTGTTCTGTCAAAGTTTCTTGGACAGGTTTAACAAGTTCTGCTTGGTAGGACCCACAAATGATTCTGAGATGCTCTAAGTATCTTAAATTATATGCAAGGACATCTTACATATATTAAACACAAGATACAGAAGCAAGAATGTCTCTTTCCTGTGCTCTAAAATGAAAACAAACCCAGCTTCTGTTCTAAAGTATTTATCTACTACACAGTCTACAGAGTTTGAGTTGCCCCACCCTGCACTCACATCAGGAAGACAGGGATTTACAGGTCTGGATATCAGGAAAAGGAAAATAACAAAAGGACACACTCACACACATTCACACACATAGATGCATAACACAAAAAATAGCGTATAACATTCCTGAGAATCTTTTCCTGTGCTTGAGTGATAGATGTATAGATATATGACAATGGGTGATACTTTATATCAAAATTTCTTTGCTTAGCCATAAAATTTGTGAGTCTTAAGATTTTCTGGGAAGCAGAGATCACATACCTACCTATTTTTTTGCCTGGACTACTTCGAGACTTTTAAATTGCCTTCTTATTAGGAAAGACTGGGTGGCAAGTCAGAAACTGTGTATATTCCATGTAGTTCTACATTCTGGATGCAATAATATTGCCAACGCCAAAGACGGATGAAGTTTAAAAAAAAATCTTTAAAATTTATGCAAAATTTCAGTTGTTTCT
The DNA here is from genome assembly GCA_013398075.1 of Notiomystis cincta. Taxonomy (NCBI): domain Eukaryota; kingdom Metazoa; phylum Chordata; class Aves; order Passeriformes; family Notiomystidae; genus Notiomystis; species Notiomystis cincta. The sequence goes on along the minus strand of VZRX01024107.1, from coordinate 361,924 downwards.
GATGTTGACAGCTAAATCCAACAGGCTGTTGGTGAAATTGAGGCATTGTCATGTGTGCTGACCAGTCTTCCTGGCTTGTATTCAGCTTCTGCCTATCACCTTGTTACAAAATTGTAAAGAATTTTGGATCTTCTTTCCATATTTAACAGCATCTAGTACAATGGGGTCCAAGCCCATAACTAGAGTTTGTGAGCACTTTGATAATTTAAGTGGTATTAATAACAATAAATCACACATTTTCAGCGTTGGTGAAAAAATAGCTGCCATAAGGACAGCACATGTGTCCCAGGCCACAGCAAAACATTTAATCTAAGTCATTAGAAACCCAAAAAGTGATTAATTCCTAATGGGAACTGTTTGTACACAAGCAGAGCTGCCATGCCACTGAAATGTGACAGAGTGCTTCAGTGTGAGCACAGTGTTCAGACAGTTTTCCACAAATGTTCCTAATTGCTGACAGAAATAACATCTCCTGCTGCAGCCTGGTTTTCTAGAACTGGGTTCCCCATGTCAGTGACACATTTGGAGCAGCACATTTCATCCAAGTTCTCACCTTGTCGACTTTTGAGCCTTGGAATTTCAGCACTCCCTGCCCAAGAGCTTTTTCCTGCAGCAAGCAAAGTAGGGCTGGGTTACTACACACTTCCATGTAGCTCTTGGAGGAAGCTCCTAAAGGAAATAGAAGTCTGTAGCAAGCTCCAAAATCCCTTCAGGGCCCCTGGTTCTCTGATTTAATCTTGAAAGAGTCAGGATTTTTAGCCATTCTTCAGACAGGAATAGTCTGTGGCATCAAATTCCCTTCAAGGACTTTATACTGATCTCTGGTACAGCTGAACAGATTTCTTCCCACCTTTTATGACCTTCCTCTCATATCACCAGTACTGAAAATTTCATGTCACAGAAGTGATAGCTGACACTTTTTAGTACTTGGAGCAATAATCTAAATGAAATACCACAATGTCAATGAGGCATTTTGTTCTGATCATCTTTATATCTGAAATTTACTTTTAAATTGCTAAAAAGAAGGAAGCCTCTTGCTAAACTGGTCTGCTCAGTAATTTTTGATTTTTTTTAAATAGAATAGTTTTCCTACATATCACTCACACTCTATTTTACTTTCTTGCAAATTCCCAAGGGACAATTGCTGGCATTTTTTCATTATGCAGAGGGAAGTTACATTAAATTCAGGCTACATTTTCTTTTCTCGAAAAAGAAATTGTATCAATATTTTTTTCTTTTAAGAATGGTTCTTCAGATTTGTGTGTTGTGTAAGCTTCATATGTCCTTTAACCTGTTCCCTGGAGGTTGTCCATGAGATGGCATCTTAGAATTCATCCCAGGATTGTTCATTTAAAAGGACTGTCTTTTGCTTCTAAACCCAGCTATAAGGATGGGAACCTTAAACAACACATCCTCAGATGATATGAGAGTCATCTCACCATAATCTTGATAAAGGAGCCCAATTAAAACATTATGTCATGCTCCATACTCCTAATTAATTCCTGCTACCCTCAGTACTCCTGTTTGGAGCTCACAGTGAGGAGAGGTACGGAAGAGTTTCCCCTTTCTGCAGCAAACTCAGGGTAAAATAATTTCATGATGTGCAACTTTTTCTCAATGTTTTGAAACTTTTCTGATCCTGAAAATAAGAAGGTGAAAGAGGTAGCGATAGAGATAGAGATAGAGATAGAAATATAGGACAGACATGTGATCTCACATCTCTGAGATAGCAACAGGTTTACTCTAAATGAAGTGTTTATAACCAGAATGTCATTAAAAATCCAACAGTATTAAAACAGACGAGATATTTGTATTTACACTGTTTTCTCTAATTTCTATTCTTCTCTTTTAAGATGTTTCTGCTTATATAGATACACATCTTCACTTTTTTTTAATTTTTTTTTTTTTTAATTCACACATTCGGTTGTTTTGAGACAGTCCAATCCCATTTGTGGGATGTCTAAGTAGTTGTGGTCTAGGTCAGTGATGCCAGGATCACAACAGAGGTCAGACAAGGAAGGTGAAAATCCCATTGGGGTGACAATAGTGGTTGAGGTTTCTTCCCAAACTTTGGGGAAAAAAAATCTTTGCTACTAGTTTTGATGTGCCCATAAAACTTGGCTGTTACACTTAGAACAGTGACAGGAATCTGTGAAAGAAATGGTAATTTGGACTCCTGTTTCCATTATAATCTATTTGGATAAAAGAGCCTGCTAGGGGTAGAGACAGATATCTTTATATACTTTAAAAAGCTACAATAAGGTTTGTTTTGAGTTGAATCAAGAGCTATATGATCTCAGGAAGACATGAGATGCTTACCATGGCTTGCCTGAAGTCTTTGGGGATTGAGTTTTACCCAATTTATTCCATTATAAAGCATTTTATTGTCAGCTGTTAAATTTGTCAGAACAGAAACTGCTCAGTGGCAAACATTAAGTAGATTTATCACTGACTCATCAGATCTCCTCTGGTAGTTTTTTAATCTCCTTTGATAGCTTTGTTTCCTAAATCAGAAGACAAAAAAATATTCCAAACTCAGCAGGTGGGACAATTTTTGATTTTTATTTTAATTTTAACTGAAAACTTCATTGAAAGTAAGATAATGCAGAGGTCAATAGGCAAAGTCATTCATCATGTTACTAAAATACCAAGGAAGTGGGTTTTTAAACTCGCTGCTTCTTTCTGCAAAGGTAGGATGTAAACTGTTTTTAATGGATGAAAAATTGGCATGCATGACTTGCTTTTTATTGCAAACATATGTGGCAAGTGCTAGAGGAGAGGAGAGTACAATAGTTATAAAAGGTGCTTATTTCCAAATAAACACTTCCTTGTTGCAAGAAATAATCTGCAGGTGAACCACCAGAAAGCACAGAGCCAGGAGGGGCTTCAGCTGGATAATTTCCCAATTTTTCTAAAAGAGAATCATGAAATCACAGAATGGCCGAGGTTGGGAGGGACCTTAAATGGTTTTCTTCACTCACTACCCATGGGCAGGTTGTGATTTCCCCAGATTAATACCTCAGATTAATTCCATGTTATTTTGAAATGTTTTGGATTGAACCTGAGTCCCTTTTTCAGCAATTAGTAGAAAGAATGTTCACGTTCTTCATATTCATTGGAGAAATTCAACAGTATTTTTGACATAAACAATGTTTTGAGTAAATAAAAAAGTGCTTTTAGTAGTAAACAAATCATCAAGATCGAACTATTTTTCCACTTTTCATGACAATAAGACAAGATCATTGCAAAGTCTGCAATAATAAAATGCACCATGCAAGTGGAAACATTTTATTCCAAATATCTGTAGAATATATATTTAACTTTTGAATTAGTCAGCAGGTCTAGGAATTTTTGATTGGAATCGACTTAGTTTCAATGAAGTGCTAAGTTTCACTGAAAAAGAAGAATAATTTACCCTGAAGTGCTGGAAATAAATACATACAAAAGATGTATTTAATACCTGAAACATCTAGAGAAGAAAAATCAGGAGATGTCCCACGAAGTTTTTTCTGAGAGTTCCTAAAAGGACAAAGTTATGAAAAGATTCACACTGTATATTTAAATCTAATTAATTTTCACGACCACATTCAGTCATACAGTGCTTGTTAAGGTTTAAATTACTATTTCTGAGAAGAACTGTCCCTCACAACGGATCCAATATTTGATTTACCTATGCTGAGACAAAAACTGGGACAAAGACATCTTTTCTTCTTCTTTTCCTGTGGTAAGTTTGCCTACTGTCATATGAAAAAAGAGTTTTGGGCAAAGGCTCAAGAAAGCTGGTGAACAGACTTTGTATTTTTAGACTATGAGTGTCAATGCAACTGCAAAACAATGCACTATACAAGTCACAAAATAGGACACAGACATTGGAATACACAAATTACCCAAAAAGGGGACCAAGGAGATCAAAAATGAATTTTACAGATGACTCTGGAGAGGAAATTAAGTATTTTAGTAAGACAAAAATAGACTAGAATAAGCACTTGGAAACAGTGAAACTACTACAGTGTTTGCTGGCAAATTCCCTGCAGCCTGCCTTGGAACAGAGCAGGATTTGTCTTTTTTCTGCATGTACCTGTTCCTCAGGTCAGAAGAGACCAGGCTCGGGTCGTTTCCCACATGGTAAGAACAGCACTGAAAATTCATGGTTCTGGGGGTTTTTTCACAAGATTTTTAAGACTGCAAGAAACACTTCAGCTCCCTCATGTCAACCCAGAAAGCTTTCATTGCAATTAAACTTAAACACCTTGTCTATGATAAAACTGCACTTGAGATCTGTGAATTAGATTTTAAAGTTTTATTTCCTATAAGGTACCCACTGCATGATCCAGTTTCCTTGGGATTGTGGTGATAAGGAGGAGGATTTGACACCCAGTTGCCAGATGAAGAATTCCTTCAGAATACCTGGATTATGCTTTTCTTTTAGGGTACCTGTTGAGCCCAGGTGCCTCTTAGGGGCCTAAGAGAATGAATTAAAATTTAGCTAAAAAGATCCTTGCCAGTAAAATCATCCAGCTATGAGTTGGGTCAATCAAACAGGGATTAGAAAATAGTTTAATTGTTTGTGAAATTAAATACACACATTCTTTATGTTTAAAGGCATACATAGGAATTCTGCAATTACTTTGAGGCAATGTAACAAAGTTTAGAAATTCCATCCACTTAGAACTTCCTGTGATTCTTTTCAGTTGTTCTGGTGTCAACAGGGATTCCATTTGTATATTTTAATGATATTGCAGTGGGGTAACTATAAAAATTCTGCGTCCATTTATCACCTTTAGCATTATTATTTGTTTCATAGGATTATAGAATGGTTTGAGTTGTAGAAATCCAGTCACTATTGAATGCCCATAGTCATATTTGGCATTCACTTGTGTTTTCTTGTTTATGGAGAACAACAACAACAACAAAAGATAAATAGCTGAAATTTTAGAAAAGAGAAAAGCATAAAAGTAAATGCTGCTTTAAACATTTAGGCAGGAAAGAAGTTACACTCTGATAGAGTACAGGAAAGGAATAGCACAGGAAAGGGATGGCATGGGGAGGTTTTAAATGGCATTTCATTTATCCAGATTCTTTAAACTATGAGCTTTAAGGTGGATCCAAGTTTAATTTTAGAAATCAAATGCTATAACTAGAAGCACTCAAGGGCTGTAGAGGGGGAAGACAGGAGAGGGATTGCTTCTGGAGTGCACTGCAAATAGCTCTTTGAATCAACAATATGGTAACAATTAGCCAGTGGTCCTTTTTTATTTTGCTGGATTTTGAAAATCATAAAAATAGATTATGAATAAGCCTAGTGTAAGCCAAAAGTTACATTGCAACAGCTGCATTATCCTACCAATACACACTAATTTTATCAGATCTATTCACAACTTGCTGCTAATATCTCACAGGTGGTCAGGACACAGCTCAGATTCCGCCTGCAGGGATGAATTCTCCTGTGATATTTTCAGCTTCCACCTTCTATTTCCCACATTTACATCTTAATAGAAGGAAAGTTGCATAGAAGCAATTTATTTAACAAAGCAATAAATTAAGTCCTGATGCACATCCTTTATTGTTTCAAGATACATAGAGCTTTCAGAGACGTTTGGAAACAAAGTCTTCTTCATGGGATTTTCTTAGGAATTTTGTGTTTGTAAGCCATAAAAATCGACTATCAAAAGCACCTTCCAATGCTTACATTCTCTTATGAGATGTGTCTTCAAAATATTTGTTGTTGATATTTGTTGCTTTTAAAACTCTGTATTTTTAGCAATGCTAACAAGTACCTTGTTGATGTCAGGTTTATTGATTAGCACTTACTCTACCTACATGTTAATTAGTGTTCAACTTCAGTACAATATTCAAATACTTGTCAGATTTGGGAGGGTTTGTTCATTTCTTGGGTTTTTTGTGCCCCTGATTTAGACACCTTTAATGTCAAATTAGTGCCTATGGAAACAATTTGAAATGCTAAAGAGCAGACCAGAATTAATATATGGAATGCTAAAGAAAAGAACTCTACGGTGTTTCATTTGATGTACATTGGAGTAAAATCACTTTTATTAATAACTGTTTGGAAAATCAAACTATTAACACTGAAGTCTTCAAATATAGATTTACTTTTTTTTTTTTTTTTGATGGCATAATTTGGAACTTATTTTAAGCCACATAGTCAAGTTCTTCCATTTTCCAGTATTTAATGATTGAATTTAGATTGTTCTCTGTTGATTTTTCAAAACTCTTTGTCCCCACCTTGGCCATATCAAGAAGGTGATATGTGCAGCCCTAGGCCTAACAAGTTCTGCTCCTACATGACTCTCATAAAGGAGCATTTTATTTCTTCTATGGTTTAAAAACTCTTATAACCAACCTGGTTTTGGACACTTCCACAGATCGAGGGGGCAGTCACAGCTTTGCAGGGCAACCTGTGCCAGGACCTCCCCACCCTCACAGGGAGGAATTTCTTCCCAATCCATATGTATTTATTTATACACACACATCTCATAAGCAGTGTGTGACAGCCACCACAAACATGTCACGGGTGTTCTTCCATGGACTTCTCAGTGAAGTACTTTAAGAATAGCAGGGATATGCATCTGATTAATCTTGTGGTTTGGGGGTTTCTGGGGTCTTGGTTGAAAGGGTTTTTCTCTTTGCTAAGTAACAGTGGGAGCAAAATGCTTTTCATACATTCTCTCCTTTAAATGGAAGGGAGATTTGTTGAGGGATATGGTTGGTACCTGCAATTCCAACCCAAGCTCTTTGCCAAGCTTCCAACATTCTTGATGAATTGCAAATGGAAGAGGGAGCCCTTGAAAAACATCTATAGCTTGTGATATAATTGACTCAAGACAGCCTCCTGGAAACCTTGTTTTGATTGCTCCTATTCAGCTGTTTCATAAGCACATGGGCCAAGCAATTAAAGACAGGAGTGAGATGGTCACTTTAATGTTGATCTTCCCCCTTTTTAGGGGAACTTCTTGCCTTACATCTTAGTCAAATTAAAAAAGCTGTATATAGCTGAAGCTCATAAAAGGACAAGTATTCAGAAAATAAGGACAGAGCAGAAGAATTTTCAGGCCTCTAGAGAAATACAGGACTGATAAAAAATTATGTCCAGCTATTTTTCCTGGGTTTGAGGGGTGGGGGATGCATTTTCTGTATAGACAAAAGTGTGAAAGGACAAGAACATGCTGGTAGCAGTTATCAAAGCCAACTTGTTGGGGTCTGGGTGCATTTTCAGGGCAGCTTCTTGAGGAGTTAGAACCATCAGTGTACAACATTTCACAGACTCTCAGTCCAAGCTGAGTCCTTGGTGCAGTTGTTTAAGGTAAATATTATCAACTCTGGTTAATTGTTATGTAATGGTTGCTTTATCAGCAACACACAGCAGCAGGGAAGAACAATTATATTGAAACAATATAATTTCTTTCTGTAGCTGAGGGAAATTTGCTAACACCATATCTGCAGTGAGGACAGGGCTACTGAGGAAACTGCTTATGCTTTTGTTTCCCTCTGAATATGCTAATGGTTTTAATTTTCATCACATAGCTCCTCACTTTCTCCCCTCTGGATTCTCTTTGTGAGGATCCAGTGAGCAAGGTTCTGGCTGGAATTTTATTTCTCCAGGCAGACCTTGCACGCTGAGTGTTGTCTCTCCAAACCTTTGTTGTTCACAGGCTCTGATTTTCTGTACATGATGTTAAATACCTCCATGAGGAAATTGTGCAATGTCAGTGCTTAGCTGGGCCTCAGTCACAGAAACCTCAGAGCCCCATGAAGGCTGCTTTGATGATACTCTCAGCTTTTTCTCTTCTCACTAAAGCAGACAGAGGTGCCAGTCTCAGAGTTCCCTGCTGTCTCTGAGAAATTAATTCTCAGTCTAATTGTCTAAGGCTTGTAATAATTTAATAGTTTTTAAAAATGTAGCACAAAGCCTGCATGATAGTGTCTCTTTAGAAGTCTTAATGAACTTGGATGAGGATTACTTGTTTGCTTTCTCTGTGGAAAGTCATAAAAATTTGGCTTTGTTTTCTTCTGCAAAGCTATTAGGTCTGTACCTAGGAGATGGCAGTCTTATTATTCATCCAAATGGGAAAAGATAAATAATCTTGACCTCCAGTAAAACATTTGGACCTTAGACACAAAGTTTCTGCATGTGTGCCATTGTCAATGAATAAATATTCATGTTTCCAATTCCTATTGGATATTCAGTTCCAACTGAGCATAAATATCTCCCCAACTTGTAGAAAGAACAAATTTTTTACTACAGCAAACACCAGAAGGAGCTTTTCAGTTCTTCTCACGGCTGGCACTGTTGCTTGTCCTGTTTTGCATTCCTTCCCAGTTTAAAGAGTTTTTTCTTTGTCGTTCTGATGTGTTACAGTTTCCAGACTCTATTCAAAATACCATTTGCACATTTAAATCCACTTCAACAACTGCTTGTAGACAGACTGAAGGAAAGTGCAACAGGAAAAACAATCCATGCTGTCATCAGAAAAGCTTTCCAAAACTTTGAGAAACAGCAGAGATCTTGCTGGAAATGAAGGTGCTCTGCTTGAAATGTAATCAGTTGTCCCTTCAGCTTTTTTTTCTTCCTTTGTTCCTTATAGACAGTTACTTCCACTGCACCTTCAGCCACCATTAAATCTATATGAAATTAATCTTTTTCTAATGAGTTTGTACTAAAAAAGCTGTGGGGAAAAAGCATGGAAGCAGGAAGGTGGCATTTAGGCCAGTGTAGCCTATTGAATTTTTTTAGAACTGTAATTATTTTTGTCTACTGAGTCCTCCCAGCCCCACCAATGTGTCAAGACTTTATTTGTCCTGGAGTAGCTGAAATCAGAGGTGGCAAATTATGCACAGAAGTGCAGCTGAAAGAGACCTTCAAGATTATCTAGTCCAACTCTCACCTCAGCACCACCACAATCCCCTCACCCCCAAACCATATCCCCAGTGGCACATCCAGGAGGATTTAAAAGGACTCTCAGCAGACAGACAGAAGTGCTTGTGTCAAGATGTTGAATTGGCCTACAAATGCAAGGATTAGCCTAAGTGCTTCTGGTGCCATCTCTGGAAACTTGGAAGTGAGAATTGGAAAGTCACCTCTGATGATGTAAAAGTTACAGGAATTCAGTTTGAGTAAGATCCTAAGAGAAATAGCTCTGCAAGTTCAGGAAATGCAGGGGTTTGTAGGTAAACCAGAGCCACATATTTGTGTTGGTGATACCATCTCTAAACCCATGTACTTCACAATCTCAAGAAACATCCCTAGCTTAGGGTTTTCGCAGATGAAATTACAGCTACATAGGTTTTCAGTGGCTCAGGGTACACAAAAATCTGAAAAAATCATGTAAGCATGCCCTTCAAAGTAGAGATTGATATGTAATGAGGATCTTAGAAATTAAACTGAGCAGGATATTCATGAAAATGATGTGACCTGTCAGTCTGGTGCTGGGTGGAGAAACTGATAGGAGGCAGAGGTTCCTTCCCTCTGGAAAAGAGGATTTCTAAATCTTGCATGTCTGCATCACTGAAAGAGCAGGAATGTAAAGAAGTTGCTCACTGGAAAAGGGCTGAGTTTGCTTCTGATGTCGAACCTGGCTCTTGGTAGAAGGTCCTACCAAAGGAAGGGTCCCCAGTAGGTGACATGGGGCTGGCAGCAGGACCCTGAAGCACCCCTGATGTTTTCTGATGGCTGAGCTCTAATGAGGTGCCTAATTTTGAACACCTGGTGATCAAAGAGGCTCCCTTTAATCAGAGCTTTGCTGGAGTGCAAGAACACAGAGTTCCACCCCTCGCAGGGCAGCTCTGAACGAAACATAAATTCTCCTTTCTTACAGTCTCATTTCTTGCATCATTAACCAATTTGCTCTTCAGAGACTTTACTTTATGAACTTCTATGAACTTTTTCAATCTCTGAGCTGACTTCTCTGAACTAACCCTGTTTTTTATGGAATTTCTTTGCTTATGGGACAGAATGTCAGTCTCTCAGTGGACAAAAGTGAAAGGTTTTTTGTTCTGTTTAAGATTTTTACAGGCCTCAAATATATTTGAGGGTCTTATTTGAGTATTTTGCCCTTTTTTGAGGAATTAGGCTTCAGTGCAGGAGATCATTGTAAATTCATTCCAATGGATTTTTTCACTGTTGAGTAAAGTCATTCACATGAGAAAAGATTTCAGAATTTTTTGTTGTTGTTTGAACTTCTCATGCAAAACATGGCATAAAACCTAACAAAGGGAACAGATTGTTTATGACTGTAGCTTTATTTATTATTAGTCTACCATTGATTTTGATTTATTTTGTGCAACAAAAATAACAGCTTTCTGTGCTAGAGACAATTAATTTTACGCTCTGGGAAATCTGGTGTGTTTTTGCAACATCTGAATCCATTTCACAGTAACAGATTCAAATGTCACAAAGTCAAAAGCTGCCACATAAAAGACAAAAATTATTAATATCAAGGGCATGTTTGTCACTTCTCTTATCTAAGTTAGCATTCCAGAAGATTTCTCAGCCATAAGCATTTGCTGTTTTTTTCCTTTTGCTCTTTTCTTGGTAAAAGAAGCACTCTGTATCTTCATCTATGCTACATTAAAAAGAAAAAAAATTTTGAATTTCCATAGCCCTTCACTGCTGCCCTGAAATAATTTCCAATTGTGGTGACTACCTGAAGGGAGAACTTTTAGGAAAGGTCTTTAAAATTATTATGTAACAGCATATTATATTTTTTTATTACGTTTAATGGTAATGGCTCAAATTGAAAAAACTCTTGTCAGGAATTCCTTTAATGTTGTATAAATTAAACTTATACCAAACCCTTCTTGAATTTTGTTTTAATCTTCAAGCATTTAATTCTTCTTATCTCAACATGGTCCCCATTATGACAGCAGGACTTGCATAATGGCATATGACACAATTCTGATACTATGAAAATTCACATTAAATTTTCCAAGAAATGCTGGCCTGCCGTATTTTGGTCCAATTTTCAAAAATTATTAACAGTTATCTCAGTTCTGGGTACAACTTTGTGATCACCGTATTTTTCTGGACAGCAGTGTTGGAACATCTTGTGTTCTTACATTGTGATTTCTCAGCATAGTGCTGGTGTGTTTGAAATTTTGCTGGACAAACTCTAGAAAAACTACTAAATCATCACTCAGGTGGTGGCTGTGTCTCCTTAGCTACACACAGGGCTAAAACTGACCCCAGTTTTTCTCAGCTGGGCTGGGGGAAGATTCCTCATGCATCAGAACTTTATCTACATGGAACAGATTTTGCCAGACACTCCTTATCCAGCAGTTGCAAAGCCAGTTGCCTAGAAATGACACGGAATGCAATGACCTAATGGAACACTTCTCCTTAAAATTGCAATATTCAGCCAGAAGAACTGGCTGTGGAACTGCCTGGCTCACCTACCTGTCTTTTGAACACGTGCCTGCTCCAAAACTACATGGATTAAAGAACAGAAACTGCCTTTTCTCAAATATGCAACTCGATATGAACACCATTCCAGGAGTGAATTACTACATCTGCTAATCTCTCCACCTCATGCAGCAGCTCCATCCCAGGGAGCCTCTCTCCACAGGGCTGGACGTTCCAGGCATGACATCACTGGAAATGGTGCCAGATTAAATTACACATGGGCAGATGGATAACACAGGATTCAGCAGATTCTTGACATGAACACAATCTTTGTGTTTTTTGCATCTATGGATTTAAAGCTACATTTTAAACTAAATTTGCAAGCACTTGTTCTCACACGCAAGGAATCTTCCACTTACGGATCCATATTTATCAGAGGGAAAGACAGGAATCTAACAGCTCCCTGGAAGAACTATTTCATATCAGGATTGCATCTACCCTTAACTCTGTGTGCAAACACAGCCCCTAAATACCTATTTTCAGGAGAATTTGTCCTTTTTATCCTGTATCAGGGGGTGTCTTGTTGCTCACCTGTAAGCAGGAGCATCAAGAAAGTCACTAAAAGGTGTTTCATCATAATCTTGTTTTGTGAGGCTGCTGAGTTTTCATTCACATTTCAGTAAATTTTGGACTTTCAGCAACACCTTGGACATCCTTCTTAGGCTGTGCTAGGGAAGGGGAGGTGAAGAATTCTTGTGCCTGAAAAAATTACTTCCAAAATTCTAGGCATCTTCACAATGGCACTCTGCTTCTATTCACTTTTTAAATGTTAAAACACCTGGTCAGCCTCTCCTAAAAGTACCAGCCAGCAGAGAGGCACAACTGAAGCTCCATCCACTACTCCTCATGCTGCAGGATCAGGGCTAAATCGGAGCAGATGAACACTTCCAGGGAGAGAAAAGAACAGGATCCTGTTTGGGGCTTTGGCAAGGCAAGGTTTGGCTGGAGAACACTTTGTGTTGCCCTCACCTCCGTACCTGAATGGGACTTGATTCCATCAGGCCTCAAGCTTTGTACGTGAATGTTTAAACAACAAGAGAGAAGCACTTGGGCATCCAGCCAGCATCAGATCCCAGTAGGAAAACAGTTGTGGAGCTACCATATTATCTTTGACCAGTGCAGCTGATGAGAAACTTGGGACTTTCTTTTAAAATAAAAGGAATTGGCTTTGCACTATTAACTTTCTTAGCAGCAAAGTGAAGCAAAATATATGCAGAAGATTACTAATTATGCTGTGTCTAGCAAGTTCTGCCACTTAACAACTCTACTGGAATGACAGCTCAAAGGAAAATGTAGATGCATGTTGCCTATACCAGGTCTGTGGCCTTTAGTGTCATGAGAAACAAACATTTAGAGAACAGCATTTACTGGGCATTCAGACAAATCCAAGTCAGCTTTTCAGAAGGGATAAAATGTTGTGCACTGACCATAAATAACAACTCTGCTGAGTGAAGCTGAGCCTTCAGAGATATGTTACTGTGAAAACCCCAAAACAAAACAAAACCCCACAACCAACCAACCAACCAACCAAAACCAACAAAAACCCCAAAAAAAAAAACACAAAAAAACCCCAAAAAAAAAAAAAAAAAAAAAAAAAAAAAAGCAAAAAAAAAAAAGCCACCTATCTCAAGATTTAATTTTCACTGTCATGGAAGGAAAGTTTTGCCCTATAAACAACTTCTTTGGATTTCTCTAAGTGCAATTGCCACTATGGGATTACAATTAGGTAAAGGAATCCAGAATACTAAAAAACTTTGGCCACAACTTTCAAGCCTGAGTTAAAAGCAACTGATTATAGCTTTCCTCTTCTTTCCAGCCCAGAGTGAATTTAGCAATAACAAATAAGGGTGAACCTTTTGCAAGCTTAGTAACTGAAATGCTGTTTCCTTTTCTCATGTTGACTTTACTTTCCTATCCCCATCCACATTCAGATTTCTAAATATGTATTTTAAATAAACGGGAACAGCTCAGTGGTTTGGCAATTGACAGAAGGATGATGAGGAAAGACAACTTTAGTCCAGTAGTAGAGATATTATCACTTTATTCTATGGTTCCTCCTTTTGTTAGGAAAGGAGCAGCTTTGAGAATTCTTTCAGACAATGGTGAAGCAAAGCAAAGGTTTCCATCAGTCCAGATGGAGTTTGCATACCTTTAAGGATAATCCTTGCTCTGAAAGCCATGAAAAAGCAAAGAATCACAGTTTTCAGAGCAAGGGTAAGAATACAGCATGGTCTGCAAGAAATGCTGAAAGCTGGCTAGGGTCTGGTCAGCCAACAAAAGCTTCAAATCTCCAAAGTACTCAACAGGAAACTCTTGATGACACTTCCCAGGGCAGTGTCCAAGGTAAATCTTCACTCAGAAAGACAGATTTCTGTCTGGTTCTATTTGCTTCTCTGGCTTAAGGTCCGCTTCAGCTTAAATGTGTAGCAGCAGATCTAGATTAGCCAAGGTTTTTGTCTTTCTCTTATCTGAAATTCAAGAATACAAATCTATCAAACCAGATTTGCAGCACTTTATCAGTATAAACCATGGAATGCTCCCAAATCCTGCCTAGTTGTTTCTCCCATTCACGTTTTTGTGACTGGACATCTCTTTGAATTTTCACCTCTCTTAAGATGAGTTTTTCAAGTGAGTAATCTGTCAATGCAGGTGCCTTTTTTTACTTGTCAAAAGCAGATTAGTTGTCATCTCCAGAATAGCTTTTCTATCTCTAGAGTTAGCCTTGAATGGTATTAGAGCCTGTCACATCCTATTTCAGTTCTTCCTAGAAAGGGAGGGCAATCAAGTCAGCAGAGTCAAGTGTGAAGTCCATGGAATGATGCTCTAAGTGGGAATTTTCGAGCAGCTGCTGTTTCAGTTCTTGGAGTGCACCATAGGACAGGATGCCACAACTACTCACATCTCTGGGTAAGAACAATCCGAGCAGGTTTTCCCTTTTTCTTAACTTATCACATTGCTGCAGTTCAGTTCTGTGTAACTACAGTGTGCCATTACCTGTTAAGCTTTGCAAGTTAACCCTCAATTTTCTTTCTTTTCCTCTTCTCTGAAATCTCTTCACTTGCCTCCTCCCAAAAATAAAAATTCCAACAACTGACCCAGAGTTTTTAGGAGAGGCTTTCAGCAGGTGTGAACTTATATGGGTCTATAAAATTCGATGACGATTTCCTCTGGTTGAGCATCAGCACCCTAAATGGCAACTCTGCTTATTAAAGCAAGTTAATGACATCACACTTCTGCTTTGTGATTTTGCTGCAAGAGTAGTCAAGTCTTGTTCTGTCTTTTTAGTTGCTATTTTACTTTGTTTGCTAATGAGAAATTTGCTGGTTTATGTCTGAAGACTGAAAACTGAAGTTTTCGGTTCCCATTCTGTTGTGTGTGTTTTAGATTATGTGAACACACAGCACACTCTGACTTCAGCTGAATATAAAACTGAATCACCCTGGCTGGGAAATATGGGGTTTAATTAAAGGGAAAATATTTTGCAAGTTAAAACAAGCTTTGTGAACCCTAAAGATGTTCCAGAGTTTCACAAGCACTAAACCACACTGAATTTGACTTGCCTTTGATCCTGAAACTTTTTAAAAGATATACTAGGGATATTTTGATGTCTTTGAAGGCAGGAGGCCAGATACTACTTAATCCATGTGGAGAAATGAAAGATGGAATCAGCACCCTCAGTGTTGTGTTGTCTTTCTTTATTTGAAGCATCACCTCTTGATTTTTAAGTCTAAAAATTCAAGGCATGACCCTGCCAACTTCTGAGGAGGCTGTGAGGGTGGGGAGGCCCTGGCATAGGGTGCCCAGAGAAGCTGTGGCTGCCCCTGCATCCCTGGAAGTGTCCAAGGCCAGGCTTGACAGGGCTTGGAGCAGCCTGGGATAGTGGAGGGTGTTCTTGCCCATGGCTGGGGGTGGAATGAGATGATGTGTAAGGCCCTTTCCAACCCAAACCATGATTCTGTGATGATTTCACTCCTTCAGAAGTGAAATGCTGCATCTCAAGTCCCCAGGGTTTCCTACCTCCCAGCTCTGGCTGTTCCTGTAGGAAGCTCATCCAGAGCTCAGCCATTCCTGCAGCTGTCAGAACACACAGAAAGTACATTTGGCAGCCATATCTAACATATCATAGAAGGAAAATGTGTATTTCCAAGGTGTGCAACTAAAAACCAAATTAAAATGAAAGCTATTAGTGCAATCCAAAACCATCCTTTTACCTTTGCCTGGTGGGTGAAGGTTTCCTTTCCCATTTAATGAGCACTCTTACAGACTGGCCTCACCCTGCATGCAAACAATGAATCCCCTCTAAACACAGAACATCCCTCACTGCTGCTAACAACCTCCAGGTCTGCCAAAGCTGGAGGAGCACTGAAACTGTGTAGGAGGAAGCTGAGGCCTACCAAGAACAATTTTAATTCCTATTTTTACAATCCACTCCGAATATTTTAAGAGTTTGCTTCAACAGTCTGGTGTGAACACTCAGGGGGCCAAGTTAAACATCAAGGAATCCTACAGCTTTCACAGTAAGACAAATGTTTCCACAAATGTGGATTTGTGTCCAAACTGACACAACAAAAAATATATAGTTTTTTAAATTATAATAGAAGAGATGTTTCAAGATAAGTATACATCACTAATAAGCCTTCCATGATGTAAATCAATTTGACCTGCATTTATAATTGATTTTTATTTGACTCCTACATATGACACTCATTTTCATTCTGACTTTTGTTCAGTGTAGTAGTATTATTGAGAAGGATTCTGGTTTTTTTCATCTCTCTCAAAGTAAGCTGTAAGGATAATGCATTAAATCACAGTCCCTCACCTGGTTTATCCTATTCCTTTCATAAATGGAGCTGGCAGAACAAATTATCATTTAAAACTACATCTGCAAAAGATGTGAGACCATGTTTGCAATCATTTCAGTGTCACAGCACACGTGTTTCAGCTTACAGCAGATTTTAAGTTTCCCTCATTTTGATGGTTCCTCAGCTGGTAGAGGGAGGAGGGCAAGAGGGCTCTCAGACAGGAAAAATGAAATTAATGTACTCTTGAAAGCCTGTATCTGACACTATCTGCAAAAGTGTCCTGCATTATTAAACTCTGACCTCTATTTGATTACTGCATGTGAGAGTTTGGCTTTTCTTCCTAAACAGTGATTAGAATTTTAAATTTCTACTTTCCCAACATTATTCTTGTGTCTTATCTGTAGCTACAATTTTTACCAATGGTAAAAACAGAGCAGAGCCTGCTTGTTGAAACCAAAAGAGTTTGGACTGACAGAGCTCATCAGATTCAGGAATATTTGGGAAATATTTACTCTTGAGAATTTTCACCTGACAGCCTTGCTGATTTAGGTGGGTATATAAGGTTTTTGTCTTTTGGCTTTAATTCTGTAGGAAGCTCAGAATCTTCCTTAAAAAAAAAAAGAAAAAAAAAAAA
>VZRX01024107.1:329980-344963 GCA_013398075.1 Notiomystis cincta | reverse complement strand
AAAAAAAAAGAAAAGAAAAGAAAAGAAAAAAGGCCCCTCCAGAGCCACGAAGGTTGTTTTGTCCTGAGCTCAGCCCCACCTCAGGAGAAGCTGTGAAGGGAGGAAGGAGTTGCCTGAGTTTCTCTGGGAGGTGACTGGAGTGTCTCAGCAGCTTTGATGGTGTCAGCAGTGGCCAGTAGGTGTCCAACCACCAGAGATCCCACCGAGCCAGAGTGGTATTTGCAATGTCTTTCTCCCACCGCCTTGAAAAGCCAATTCCTCCCACATCAAAAGCGCCCCTATTGAGCAATTGCTGTGTGTCAGCACTGCCAGCCCTGAGCTGTTTGCCCATTTCTGAAACATGGAAAACACGAGATGTCCTAAAAAGAAAACAGTGTCTGTTTCCAGGCTGTTGATTTAGGAGGAAAAGCACAGAAATAAAACAAACATGCTCCAAAAAGCCTGAGAGTGCAATCAGATGAACTGAAGGGGGAACAACTACACTTTTAGGCAGTGTTTCCTCTGAAAGCTTTGCCTGATCACAGGACTTTTCTATCAGATCAGCAAGACAGACAGCAAAGTCACAGCTATTAAAAGTCAGGAAAACATATCTTTATAACTTAAGTGGGATAATGGATCTGAGATACCCCCAAGTAATTTCAGCTCTGCACGTGTAAGCCCTTCAGTTTGGAGGGAAATGCAGTGATGAATGAGTCCCATTTTTTCTAATCACTCTGAAAGATCCCCTTGTATTTCTCAGTTTCCTGCAATTGTGCAGCTTGTGATCTCCCTGCCATATTTTCTCCCAAATCCTCTATGATTGAGCATGTGATAGCAGTGCTTCCTATCTTCCCCTGCTATCTCCAAACGTAATTTTTTCCCCATGTTGGTCAGTGTAACAGTTTAATCTTCTTATAGAGTTAATGATTAATGAAAGGTGAGGCTTTGACTAAGGAGGTTAATTTTGCTGGACTCTAGTATGAGACTTGCAGCTTTCTAAGTAAATTTTTGGAAGTTGCCACATAGATCATGACAGAAATATTGACTCCAGAGTTCAAAACAGCACACCATGCTCAGTGTATTGCTGCTCTTTATTGTGATAAACAAAATACTAAGGATGTTTTGAGTGCTTTAGAACACCAAGGTCATTAGCCAAACTGGAGCAGTCCTTTTCCTAGGCTAGCAAAGGCAGACAGATGCAAGTTATTAAATGGGACTTGTCACAGGTTTGAACTCTGCACATCTACGCAGAAAAGCCAGAGAAAAGCCAGGAACACGATGAACTGACCTAAGAACACTAAAATCATGTCAGTAAATCACTTGGTTTTCCAGTTTTCAGGCTCTTAGAACCTCGAGGTTTAGAAAGCCTCAAGCCAAAAAGTGGAGTGCAGGATGTCTGTGTATGTAACAGAATCAAAGGAGGAAGCTGAGCAAATCTTTGAACAAAAACCATTTTCCTAAAATCTGTCCATTCCATTCTTATGTATGACCTTCCTTGTATTACTAGTATTTATGTCCTTTTTTACATGCACATGTAGATGTTGAATATCCAGTAAAAAATAAATAAAACCATTTTATGCAAAATTTTCTGCATTTAAGTATTAAAAGAACATTACAAATTTAGGGGAGAAAAAAGAGTCCAAAGGCAGTGAATAATTTCAAGGATGCCATTTAGTACAACTTTATTGTTTAATTACAGTCCCTTTTTTGTCCAAATAGGTTGGACTCAATGATCTTAGAGGTATTTTCCAACCTTAATGATTTTTTTATTCTAAAACAAAAAAAATTTGGATATATTTGGCTAAAGACAGGGGACAAAATTTGTGCAGAGTACTTTCAAGCATATGACTAAACTTATAATTAAAGTTGTATCTTGTCAGAACTGGAAAGGAGTTTCTTCTCTGAGCAACCTAAATTAAGAAATAAGGAATAAAGAATAAGGACTAAGGAAAGTGCAAGAACTGTGGATCATAAGAAGTGACCTGCACTGCAGGACACACCTGAGAGAGCAGCACAGCTGTGGCTCTGCAGCCATTTGGAAGAGAAAAGTTTGAGTCAGTGCAAAATTTGCTCCTGAATCAGCCTGGTTTAAGGGAACTGAAATCCCCAAGAGGGAGATTTTGGTTGGAATCAGTCTGTTTGAGGAGGCAGCTGCTCTCTCCCTCATTTCCTGCCCCTCTGTGGAAAGGTGGACACAACAGGAATGCCAAAACCCAGAAATCCCTGGGTCAAGATAAAGCTCACATATAAAAAATTTCTCCTTCCCTGCTTCAACCAAGAGGATGGGAAGATTACCTTTTTTTAAGAAAAAAAGGCTATGATTCACATTGGTTTGGTAATTGAGGAAACAGTCAGATTTTGAAACCTAAATGCCATGAGTAAAAACACTGAAAAGAACTTCCAAGAAGGGTGGTTTGATTTGTGGTGCATGAGCTGGATGAACTGGTGAGAACCCCAGGAGAAATGAGACTTTCTGGAAGTAGGGTGTTCAGGGACTAATACAGAATTCATTCCTTAATTTGTTTAAGGCATGAAACACTTAGGAATTCATTATTTGAGTGGGAGAGAAAAGTATCCTGTTTATTTAGCCTCAGTCTGACCTTCCTCATGAACTGCCAAGGGGTATCCCTTTTTCCTGTATATATACACGAGTTTTTCCATACCAGGTGTATTTGTTTTTATTTCTGGAAAGACAGAGGAAAAAAATTAATACTGTGACAGCGATACAAACATCTCACAAGGAAAAAGCTAGTGAGAAATGGGCAACACATATTGCTACCTTTTTTTTCTGGGAACAGAATCCAAATGGCCCATAACTTCTACTCTTCTTAGACTTCTTCATGATAATGTCATGAAAAGCATGGAGATAAAAAGATAAATAAGCTTGGCTGTATATAGACAGAAGCACAAAAGCAAGGTTTTAAATGCAAATAAACTTTATGAAAGATTAGGGCAGTTGCACATTTTAGACTTCTTGTCCTTAAGGCTTAAAAAAACCCCAGAAACAAACAAACAAACAAACAAACAAACAAACAAACAAACAAACAAACTCCAAGAAAAACACCACCGTAAACCCTCCAACTTCTTTACTGAATGACTATAAGTGATCCAAATGCCCCCCAGCAGTTCAGTTGTGGATGCTCCTGGTTTCTTAATAGCCAAATAATCTTTCTAAATTGTAAACTGGACTGTAGAACATATCCAAGTTTCCTTTTGGTTACAAGAGCTTTGTTAGAAAGTATATTCTGCAGAAAGTAGAACAAAGGAATTTTAATAAAATTATCTCCAAAGTTTTGCTTTGGACATTTGTGGCCTTTTAGAGAGATGTTTTTAAAAACAACATTAAGACCAGGAAGGTAAAAAAATGTAACCTTTCATAAAAAAAAAATTAAACTCTCCATGTGAACTTCACAGTGTGTTCAGCCCATAACTCTTGGATGAGTTACAGCATGTCTTGCAGAAATTTGTCTTGATCTTAACACTTCAAGTAACACAAAACAAAGTATGTCCTTAGTAAAATTGTTTTAAGGGATTCACTGCCCTCGGGATTAAAAACCAGCAGATTCTTGGGGATGTCTGTGGAGGTTTTTTTTTTGTCTAATACTTCAATGATGTTGTTTCTCATTCCTGTCTTCTCTACAGAGACTTTTCTCCCCTCATGTTTTTATTTGAAGGTATTCAGTAGGAATCCTATTTAGCTTGTAATTACAAAAGGTGAGTACAACATTCAGGCCCACGCTATACAAATTTTTGTTAATAAGCCATTAACTTTGGAACATATAATGAGAAAAAGAGGGGGAAACATCAAGTAAGTCATGGTGATGTGTTTAAAGTGATTTCTTTGGACAATCTTGAAGAACACAAGGTTTCCTACAGCTCTGAAGGCCTCGTAATTTAGGTCTGGCCTGCAGTTGCAAATTAACTTACATGTAGCTCATATTAGAGAATATTTGAACTACTTCACATAGAGCTCAGTAGAGAAACATTCTCTGCTTTCAAAACAAATAGTGGCTGTGAGTATCCACCTGTGATTCATGGCAAAGACATTTGAGGCAAAAGAGCAACTATTTTCCAAGAGGTGAACTGCAGTTAACTGGGTTCACATTGGAAACACTCAGAGGAGATCCTGTGATTGCTTAGACAGTGTGCATTGATTTTGAGGGCTTGTTAAAGATGGATTCTGCAGGATTCCAGCAAAGGGAATTTTTTTTTTTTTCTCTGAGGCAGTGCTATTCTTTGAACATTCAGTTGGTATCATTTATTTGTATTTTGGAAGTGCCCAAATGCTCCTTTTCTGTTTCATTTGGAATACTGAATTTATTCCACAGAGTTGAAAGTAGGGTTCATTGTAAATCAAAGCTGATGCCACAGCTAAAACTTTTTTGAGTGATGGGTAGCTATGTAGATACACCCCTATCTTATTGTAATTAACCAATTAACCAGGATTTTATATAGAATCACTGCTAGGAAGCACATGCATCAGGGCTTGTCTGTCATCTTTAACAATCAACTGCTCCTTTATATAACTTGCTGCTATACTCAATCTCTTTGGAAGTTAATTATGTTAAAACTGATTAGATTCAGAGAAGGGTGTGCAGAAAGTCTGAGGGAGGAATATCCTATTATGCACTGTGACATGAAATAGGTGACTATAGTTAATCAAAACTACAAAGAACTTGGACAAACACACAGCAAATACCTCCAAAAAGGAACATGAGAGTAAAATGCTTCCATTTTAGGAAGGCAAGAAGCAGTTTCTTAGATCTGCAAAGAAATTTTATTTAAACAAAGCTGATTCTATAGCTGATTCTGATTCAACCTCTGGACAGTAATATTTGCCTGGAGTCTACATTAGAAAAAATTTATATCGACATTTTATTGTTTTCTCTTTGTGGTGAAATTTATTGTCAACACCAATTTCTTAAATTTCCTGTTAGATGTCTTTGTCAAAATTTTCTATAAAATAGATTAACTGACTCTGATATTTAAAATTTAGCCCATGGTATCAGTTAGCTGATATTTCTTTACTCATTTTCACCTCTTAAATGGATGGTCAGAGAAGTTTACATAATATTTAAATTGAAATAGGGATATTTAGATGGGATATTAAGTTTAGCTGGGATATTAAGAAGAAATCCTTCCCTGTGAGGGTGGGGGGGCCCTGGCACAGAGATTCCCAGAGAATCTGTGTCTGCCCCTGGATCCCTGGAAGTGTCCAAGGCCAGGCTTGACAGGGCTTGGAGCATCCTGGGATAGTGGAAGGTGTCCCTGCCCATGACAGGGGGTGGGACTGAATTATTTTAAAGTCCCTTCAAACCCAAAACATTCCATGATTCCATGAATATTTACTCTAAACTCTGTGATGAAAAGCAGAGAAACTGTTTGGGAATAAAAAATTCCATACAACAACAATTTGAACACATTTGCATTTCAGTGAAACACTACGGTTAAGAAGTAAAGGACAAGGTTTATTGTCTAGTTAAATATTTCTAAGGCCTCAGTCATAGCTGGAGGCCAGCCTAAAACATTCCTGGACACAAGCACCAGTGAAGAAGAGACAATGTTTTGTTGTGAAAATTGTATAACATAAGCTCAAGAGAAGAAGTCAGTCACTAGAGGGTTGCAATTTATAATGTCTAAAGAACTACAGTGAGAAAATAGAGAGATAAATTATTTAACTTCATAGACATTGTTTTTCTAAGGTGTACAGTCACCTTTCCAGTGTGTAGAAAAAGGGGCTGTGCTTGGCATCCCCATCATTTGCTAAAAGGGCAGCTTCTGTCAGATTAATTGTCCCAGATCCTAGAAATTGGTATCCTTTTCACAAAAAATGTTTTTCTGCACCTCTGCCTTCTTGCTGTAGTAGGTTTTCGTAATTTATCAGCTAATACATCAGGCATGAAGCTGAAAAAGCTTTTAAGTCTTCCTGAAATAGTTGGTCTTTTCCCTCCTATTTTGCTTCAGATCAGCTACCACTCTTGTGAATGGACAAATAATTGCCAGACTCATTAAAAGCCCATAAAAAATATATTGAGCGCAGCTTTTTAAAAGGGGCAATCACTTGAGTTGGCAAAACAACATCATAGAGAGCAGAGAGATTTAGGGAGATATGGTGCAAATCATGATGCAGTTCAGATGGTTAATGTGCTTATAGGTACAGTATAAATGTTTAAATCTGCTCTTTTTTCACTGTTCAGGAAGCATTTAATTTCATTGTCTTTAATTTCATTTAATTCAGTGTTCAGGCAGGAACAGAAGGTATCCGGGCATTTCTGAGGCAGAAGATGTAATTTAGGTCTGCTTGCAAGTGGCTGAGATGGTGAATAAAGCAGCACTTTGTGGCACATCATCATTTACTGTCACATGATCTGTTCATACAGAACTTCTTTAACTGAAGTTCTGAGGATCTCAGAAAGGAAAGGAGAGCTTGGGGGTGGGGGGAGGGAGGAAGGAAGAAAGAGTTACCAGCTCTTTATTACACCTCCAGAGTTTGATTCATGTCTACATCCTGACAAATAGGAAAGGCTGGGAGAGGGTAGTTAATTCATGGCAAACAAGGAGCTCATTGTAGGTATCCTGCTCCTTTTGAAAGCAGCATTAAACCCCCCCAAACACTGGAGACTCATCACAATGCTTGGCCAATCCATTACAGACCAGGATTTGTTCCAGAAGTGTTATCAGCTGTGCTCCTGTGTTCTCCAGCTGATGGTCATTAGGAAATCCCAGGTAACATTGCACAGTATTTTGGGAAAGACAGCATATACCTATTAATGCAAATTCATAGGAAATCTGTAGAGAGTAGTTTTACCTATGAATATCTGTATCTGCTATTTTGCAATATTGTTTATAGCTTTCTTTTCTTTCTAGGACATATAAAATTGTGTGTATCATGATTGCACTTTTTACTGGACAGATTATATTTAAACCTGCTTCCTGTCATTCTGATTAAGTCATGGTTTTTATTTCTGCAAGTCATCAGCAATTCCCATCTTGGAATCCAGATTTCCATTTATTGGCATTTACTATATCTATACCATATCTATACCATGTAGTACAGGTGAAGTATGGCTGGGCTTAATCATATCAAGACAATTCTAACAAAATTCAGTTAGGAGATGCACATCTGATTTGTACCCTCCATCAAGTCTGAAAACTTCCCTTCATCTTATAGCTGCACACAATTAAAATTTTAGGTTTTGCTTTTCTGTATTCTCTCTTTTGTATTTATGTCTTATTTGTGTTCTTTACATGTCTGGAAACTTGTTGAAAAAATTGTTTCAATAGTACCCATGGGTAGATTCAATCCACAATAATTCTCCGCTACAAAGTGGTACTAAGTATTTTCTATGCTGGGAAGTAGTTTCTGCCATTTCCCAATGGGGCAAATTTGAAATGAATTACTATTCCCAGCACCTCATTATGAGAGAAGTAATAGATTTCCCATTAATAGTATTCTCATTTTACTGATGGGATAGCTTAGGTACAAACAGACTAATTTATTTGTAGAAAGCCACTCCAGAATAAATGGTAAATAGGAGAATAAATAACAGAATTGTTTTACCCCAAAAAACAGTGTTCAAACCACAAAGATGCTCTCTTTTTCCTCAATAATAAAGTTAAATATGTGAAGTAAAATAATGAAGTTGTTCTACAGATTAAATTCACAGTAATAACAGATGTTCAACAGTTTTTAATTTCTCTTTTTGAGTAATGTGGTCTGTGTACTGCCTGCAGCAGGATTTAATTTGTCTCGTTGCCTTTATCAGACAACTAAGCTGCTGTCAAAACAGGCAGATCAGGAATTAATGAAAACATTTCTCTGTACAGTTCTGTGATTACAATAGAGGCAGCTGTATTTTAATTTCCCAGCCTTTAAGTTTCACATGCACAGATCTCAGCCTTAAATCAGATAAGAATACGGGCTAAAGCTCACCTCACATCTGAACTGATCTCATTAGGAGGGAATGTACAGAGAGACCCTATAAATGCTTATTAATAATCACATTTCCCCAAACCCCTTTCACAATTGGCACTAAGGGAAACCTTTCTTTGGTGACTTCTCCTGACAGCCAGCACAGGGATACACAGCAGAAGATTTTGCAACTCACGCAGGAATACTTGAAAAACACATTTAAGCCAGAAAGTATTAGAAAACCACCTAAACTTTACTCCTCTTGCAAGAATCTCTATGACCTTGACTGGGTTATCTTCTTCTTACCTCTCATTGCAGGCCTATGTCCCTCAGTCTTGAGCAGGGCTCAAATCACTGAACTATTCTTGGTGGGGGGAGAAAAGGATGATAAATGTTCCTCAGGGCATTTTGTGCTCATCATGAATTTGTAGTCTGGTTTGATTTGAACCTCGCATGTAACTTAGAAGCAGTCTTAAAGCCCAGTGAGTTCTGTGAGCAGCTGTGGAATGTAACTTATTTAATGTGTACCTTTTAATAAGCAGCTACAGGCCTTAAGACCTTAAAACCAGCCTTTGGGAGGTGCCTCCCTGTATTCTCTACAGCAAGAACCAGAAGCATTTTGGTTCTGTTGTCATAAAGAAGAAAGCTTTGGTTTATTCCTCAGAAGCATCTGATTGTAATAGAGGTGGTGGCTGTCAAGCTCCACAGAGATGTGCATTCAGCCATACTCAGATTAGATTTAGTTTGAAATCTGGGGTTTGTTAGGTTTTAATTGTAGCACTGCTCCTTCTCTAGTCCAAATTAGAAGTATTGGTACTGGATTCTGTAAAGCCTGTACTGACCTGATTGGTTTTGTGATTCTTGGAGTTCTATGTAACAATCTCCCTCTTTTCTAGCCACATATTCTTCCCTGCATTATCCCTTTGATTATTCTATGGCAAATACTTCTGCTTGTACACAGGGAGATGGAATGGGAGACTAATCTGACTGAAATAAAGTCCAGTCTACCCCCTCCTTGCCTCCTGCTCAAAACCAAAATTGAATTATTGTGCTGGTACAACAGAGATGGCAGAAGTTAGAGAAATACCAACTGTGTAAGTCCATCCTGACACCAAAAATCTTGTTCAATAACTCTCCCAGCCTTTGTCAAAGCCCATTCCAGTCTACCCTTATTGTGGACCAGGTATTCACGTATTTAATTCAGTGTACAAAATGTGCAGTGATCTCTATTCTTTTTCAATTTCTCATCGTTTTCTGATGGCTTGATAATTTTCGGTGCTTCATTCGCCTTTAATGCTGTCAGGATATGAATAATGGGAGGCTAGACACTGCTGCAAGTAATATTTCCCAAATGTATTACTTTCAAGGAAGACAACAACAAAACAGAGAATTCCATATACCTTAATTAATGAGATATCTACCTAATGCAGTTCAATGAATACATTGTATTTTGAGAGACAAAAAGTATGGATGACAATTTTGTCTTTTACTGCAATAAAGAAAGAGGTTGGAAAAAGCAGAAAGGTTACAATATCTCTAAGAATCAAAGATTAATTTTACAGTGTGGAGAGTTTTTTGTTGTTTATTATAAAAAACTGATTAGACATTTCGTATGAAAATTCCCAGCCTTGTTAAGGGTTCTCCCAGGAAGGAAATTAATTAGTAACCTGATGCATTTAATTGTCCTAAAGATAGAACTTAATATTCTCTTTCAGAAACTTTCTCTTTCTTCAACATGTACACAAAAATGAAGGATATTTTCATTGTTTATTTATACCACACCTATACTGGAAGAAACAGCATTCAAGTCATTATTTCTTTTTATTTTAAGACATCTTGAGTCCATGTGTTCATCCAGTCCCAGACAGCTGTTTAGAAATATAACTGTCTGGCTGCTGACCAAAATAAATGGAATGCCCTTTGTGTAACATTCTTGTAAAATCTGTAGTCATGCACCAAAATCGATAAATCTTGAAGAGAAATGAAGAACTGAGCTTCAGGGTTGCAAGACATCTTCAAAAACATGTCCTCTGTTTTTCACCCTTCCTCCAACCTTAGAATTTAATATATGTGTTGGCTCCAAGTAGCTGGACTATTGTCTTTAAATCCAAAGGTCACAGTGCTGTGGCTTGATAACATACCATTCTTGATTGCTGCTTGAACAAAACAAAAAATGCTGTTTGGCATAGTCAGAGGTAGAAAACCAAAATTATAGACCACAATAAAGCCTGCCTGTAATAATCTGCAGTCTTTGAGAAGAGAGAAAACATATGTTGTGATTTCAGTGTTTTCAGCTTGGCTGGGGCACACCAAAGAGCATTTCCCTTCTTTTGCTTTTCAGTCCAGTCACTTTATTAATATTTCATTATAAACCTGCAGATATAAAGCCTGGAAGTTGCTCTTCAGCCTCTGCAGCTCCTCCTGTGCATCTTTAATAGGACTTTTCCCCACCCACCCAGGAAGTAGATGGAATAATGAGAAGCATCCAGTCCCTCTGGGATGAAAATCTGTGTGAAAACCCCCAGGAACACTTTTAGCAAAAAAATCCAGTCAGATGGACTACAACTATTCCAAAAGAAGCAGATAACAGGACAGGGAAACAATGAGAATAGGAAAATGCAGGGAAGTAAGGACGACTTCACCATTTTTTCAGCAAGGTAAAACTCTTCTGAGATTAAAGCTGCAAAAAATTTCAGCCTAATCTCAAAAGGTTATCTCTGGAATTCCAAGGCACACACAGTGTGACTGACAGATATCCCATCTTCACCTGTCAAGACAGGGAAGTCGTTACAGCAAAAAGAATAATCAGTGATGGAAATGGACAGTGTTCCTTTTCCTTGTACAGCAGTCATGGAGTGGGAGATGCTGCAGCCACTGAACTCTTTCATACAGGAGGCTGAAATTACCAGGAAATACTCAGACATTTAAATCCCTCACTATCTATCACTAAAGAGGTATCCTGAGACATTTGGGTTCTGGATGCTCCATCACATCTTCTCACTAAACTGTTGTTTACTTTCACTGCAGCCCATATGAAGAAATTCCAGAAATAACATGTGAATTCCTGGTGAGGTTGGGTGAGGTGCAAGGTTGTGTGCAGTTGCAGCAGCTTCTGGTGGAAAGTAGTGCTTTATTTCTGCTAATTAACTCCTGGTGGCATTAAGGAAATTTTTTCTCCTCCCTGCAGTCAATAAAATTATGAGGATCTGGTTAAACAAGTCCTTCACAGCTGGCATACCACAGAGCTTAACAGATCAAGGAGAAGCATTCCAGTGCCCTAAATCCTTTCTCCATGCCCATCTGATAATCTTTAAATACTGTGCAAAAGCTCGTGCATGTCTTTGGGCACCTCTGAAAGGCTTCTGGGTTATGGAAGATCATTTACCCAGAGTGTCCACACGAGATGTAGCGGCTGTGTGAAACTCAAACCAGCCTTTGGGATGCCCAGTGCAGCGATTCCAGGCTTCCCAGTAAAGCCAGATCCACATGTGAACAGCTCATGCATACACTTCCTGACACATCCACTGGATTAGGACAGGCCACACAACTTTGTGGTATTTTATATGTTATAGCTTTGATTCTGACACCTGCTTCAGGATCCTACCTATAATTTGTTATGAGGTGAGAGAAATAAAGTGGGAGGGATGGTTTTTGTGGCTGTCCTATTCCTGGAAGTGCCCAAGGCCAGGTTAGACAGGGCTTGGAGCAACCTGGGATAGTGGAAGGTGTCCCTGCCCATGGCAGGGGGTGGAACTGGATGATTTAAGGTCCCTTCCAACCAAAATCATTCTGTGATTCTATGAAATTACCCTGATGAACATCCCCAACAAGAAAATGTGTTTGTGTATCATTTTAACTTCTGACCCCAGGGCCTGCTACCCACTTTAAAAAGACTTCAGAAAATGGACAGCATAAGTATTAGGTACTTCCTCTGCTACCTATCCCCAGGCTGAAAATTCTGTGTTTTCAATGTTCTCCAAATCCAGATTAAGATCAGTAAACCCAGATTTTTTTAATTAATTGTGAACTGACGCATGAACATATTTTGTGGACAGCTTTTCTATGCAGGCAAACCCAAAAAGTTTTGAAAGGAACATTGAAATTGCTCTCCTGCCAACCTGTTCAGCCCTGTCCTTGTATGCAAAGCCTAGAGCAGAGGACCCCTCCCTCCCCGCTGAGAGGACAGCAGGGATGGGAAGGCATCCATCCCCCCTGGAAGCTCCTAGCCATCCCAGGTCTCCAGAAGGGAAGAGAAAAATCAAGTCTGGCCCAGCAACTTGACCTGGCCCCAGGGCAAAGGAGAATTTCTCTTTCCAATACTTGGCAGAGCAGAGTCCAATGCACAGGCAGGGAAATCTTTGGTTAATAACTTTTAGACTTCCCTGGAAAAATGCCTTTTTCTGAGCTGGGGAGTGTTTTTGGGGGGTTTATAGGGCCAGAAGGTACAGGGATGAACTCATCAACCTCACTGGCCCTGTGGCTTGGGACATGTTCATTGAAGTCAGGCTTGGGAAAATAATCTGGAAACACCAACCAAGAAATACAAATGTCACCTTTTCCTTCTTTATGAACAATGTCAAACAATGAAAAAATAGTAAATAATTTTAATTTTAATAGCCTTTTTATAAATTGCAGTGGTAGAGGTAGGAAGGAAAACAACTTATTCTGCAAGGGACTAAACACAAATGTATAAAGCAATGGCCTGCCAAAGTGTGTTTCTACTGTTGGGACAAGACAGTGGATTTTCTCCAAAACATAACTTGGTTCTGAACAATTTATTACAGTTCCCTTCTGTGCTATCTGATTTATAGCTCAGCTACTTACGATAAATAGGTGGTGTTAATCTTTAAAAGGAGATTGCATCTCTTGATAGGACAGAACCTGACAAATTCCACCAGGCTGTTTGCATATTGGCAGGATTTGTAATTATTAACATTAATTCTCCAAGGAGCTGAATTCCTTATCACTGATGCTCTTCCTTTACGAGTCCCTCCCCTCCAAAAATTTAAGCTTTCAGCTTTCCAGCAACAAACTCTGCCTTTATTGGGATTGCTCAAGTCGTGTCTTGGAAGCTCCTTCTTTGTTTTTCCTTCAATAATTTGCTAAAAGTACTACCATGTGTAACCCTAATGTAGCAAAATATTTTAGTATATACTTAAAATTAATCCTGAAAACCTAAGAAAGAAAAATGAGAATTTGCTAAATCAGCTCTTCCAAACGAAAGGGGGAAAAGAGAAAGTACCATAACCATAGCTGGAAAAAAAATCACTAATGTGATTTATTTGAAATGAGAAAGCAAGGATCTGGGTTAGGTTTTTAGTTCTTCTACTTGACCTTTTTGAAATCAGGGCAAAGAACTAAACTGATATTTCGCATCTCTGTTTCTCTGGTTAAATGATTGTAAAGGAACCAGATAAAATATAGTACCTATAGTACTTTTCCTTCTTGTGGTGATTTAGTATTTTCATAACAGATTTTTTTTTTTACTTTCCTATTTACTATTTTTT
This sequence comes from Notiomystis cincta, assembly GCA_013398075.1. NCBI lineage: Eukaryota > Metazoa > Chordata > Aves > Passeriformes > Notiomystidae > Notiomystis > Notiomystis cincta. The sequence continues at coordinate 331,565 of VZRX01024107.1, read as the reverse complement.
GTCTTTAGTATTGATTCATTTTAACCTTTTGTTAGGAGAAATATCAGGTGTTTCCTTATGAGTAAGCAGACATCAACAGTAACAATGCTTTCATGTAGTAGATTGTATTTCTTATATAATATTCACTATAATCTGAGATTTTTTCCTGCTCTATTCCCTTTATTTCTGCATCATTTTAGCCTTATTAGAAGCATAATTTCTGATGTGTGTTTTAATTTTAGGCACAGCCATCCCTCTTACATCAGTGGTGCTTCTTGAACAAGAAACTAATGTACAAAACATGAAAAAAATTTTCATATGTATATCTTTGAAAGACTGATACCTGAAAATATGAATGTCCAGCCATATCTCTGGTCTTGTTATCTCCCTTTGGGTGTTTTTACCTGTGCTGAGACAGCTGTGTGCCAGAATGGAAACTTTGTGTTGACACACAACAGCCCAGTTGGTGCAGTTGATTTGTTAATGATTAATTTTTTTCATGAGGCAAAAAGAGAGCTCTTGTCCTTTTTGTGCTAAACTGGTTTGAAATTCCCCAGTCAAAATACATGCTGAGCAACACTTCTTGTACTTTCTTACTTAAGCAGCTTTCTCTTAGTAAATGTGTTTTCCACCACAGCTACAGGTTACTTTTTATTAGGGGAATATGACCACTGGCTCCCCGAAAGGGAAAGGCTTGTTTCCATATTGCTTTCCAGACCACTCCCTTCCCTGGGAATTAAGTGGCCTGCTTGCAACAGTAAAATAGCTCTGAGCTCATGTGAAAAAGCCATTTGAATCCTGGATGGATTTCACAAAACTTTGGTTCATTGGGTAATAACCAGATTAAACAGGCCATGACATAATAGATTCCATCTTTTATAATCATCTTCTGCATCTTGTCTAATTAGACAATATGCAGTAAGGCTGAAAGGCATCAATATGTTGATTTAATCATTGCATGGGAGTTGCTGCCATTTTATTGACCAGATGCTGTACTGGACAACAGAGCTGTTTCTCTAGATCTGTTACTTTGAAATCACATGTTCAACACACTCACTTTGTTTCATTCAGTGCAGGTATTTTTGATATAAGGACATGAAGTGAAATGGCTTCACACTGAAAAAAAAGTAGGTTTAGGATTTTTATATTAGGAACACATTCCTCTCCATGAGGAAGGTGAGGCCCTGGCACAGGGTGCCCAGAGAAGCTGGAGCTGCCCCTGGATCCCTGGAAGTGTCCAAGGCCAGGTTGGACAGGCTTGGAGCACTCTGGGATAGTGGAAGGTGTCCCTGCCCATTGCAGGGTGTAGAATGAGTTGATCTTCAAGGTCTCTTCCAACCCAAGTCACTCTGATTTCATTATTCTATTATTTTTACGGCATTTCTACAACTAAATAATATGCATCCAGTTGGACTAAAAAAAAAATTTCTTTTTCCTTTTCTTCCTCCTGGTTTGTTCCTCCTTTCTTCCAGTGAAAAGAAGTCAGGAGAAAATTACAAGGATTCCTACTAAAATGATACCTGAGGCTTTGCTTTTCCATCAAACTTTTAACATTTATTCAGACTAAACTTCACGTTTTGGGTCTTACAAAAAAAAAAAAAAAGAA
>VZRX01024107.1:269003-329975 GCA_013398075.1 Notiomystis cincta | reverse complement strand
AAAGAAGGTAGGAATGACTGCACAGCACCTTCTCTAAGTTCCCCAAAGAGAGCAAGGAGATTCCTAGAATATACTGAGGTGGAAAGAACCCACAGGGATCATCAATTCCTACTGCTGTCCCTGCACAGACACCCCAACAATCCCACCCTGGACATCCCTGGGAGCGGTGTCCAAGCACTCCTGGAGCTCTGTGGGGTCATGCCTATTCCCTGGGGAGCCTGGGCAGCGCCCAGCACCCTGTGGGGGAAGAACCTTTCCCTGATGTCCAACCTGACCCTCCCTGACAGAACTTGAGGCCATTCCCTGGGTCATGTCACTGTCACAGAGCAGAGATCAGTGCCTGCCCCTCCTCTTCCCCTCACGAGGATGATGAAGACTGCCATGAGGTCTCCCCTCAGTCTCCTCCAGGCTGAACAAGCCAAGTGCCCTCAGCCACTCCTCACAAGGCTTCCCCTCCAGGCCCTGCACCGTCCTCATGGCACTTCTTTGGACTCTTTCTAACACCTTTATGTCTTTTTTACATTATAGCTCCCAGAACTGCCCCCAAGACTGGAGGTGAGGCCGCCCCAGGTACCCCCTGTGGAGTTCCTGCTTGGCCAAAGGAGAATCGCCGGCTGAGCCAAAGGGCTGGAATGAGGGGTCAGCATGCGGCCAAGTCACAACACCAAAACACTTTGGTGTCTCTCTGCCCAGGGGAGCTTGCAGACCAAAGCAAGGATTGCTGCTTCCATGCCCTGCCTCAGCCTGTGGTCTGACTGATCGGCGTCCAAAGAATCTGAGGATATAAAAGCTCGTTCCAAGGAAAGGTGGGTGAGATGTCGGGTGCGAGTTGGCAGGGATCTGGGTGTGCAAAGTTCCTGGTTAGGGCTAGACCACAGCGGGCTTTAAGGTTCCTTCCTTCTTTACCTCCCTAGCAGGGGATTGCCAGAGTATACCAGGCACAAAAATACATTTAAAGTCTATAAACAAAAATAGGAGTGTAAATGTTTTATTGGCACAAATGTTTTAATATGGGCAGTTGCTAAGCAGTAGCCAGTTCCTTCCCCATAGTGACAGCCCCTGAAATATGATTGATTAATTTTTTAAATCCTGTTCATCCTAGCATCCAGTGGCTTTTCTGGTTTTCAGTGTAAACTGAGGTGTTGTGCATTATCTTTTACTTTTTCTTCTGTGAAAAACAACCAAAAAATTAAAGCAATTTTTTTGCCAGAGTTAATGTTCTTCTCCTGTGACTGAAACTCTGGAGAAAAATGCAGTTGCCTAAATATTTTTCTCAAAGTGTCTGTGCTTCTTGAGATTAAGTTACTGGTTACCCACTGTGGTGTCCTATCCCTTTTTAGGTCAATCCTTCAAACTCATCAGCCTTTGAATCAACATGTTTTGTGCTGCCATTTCATGATCCCTCACCTCGGAGAGAAAAAACTGGTACAAACCAATTCCCGCTGGATATTTACACCACAGAAAACACCAGCTTAACTTGTACTAGCTATGACCACATAATTTTTTTTCAGGCTTATTAAAGAGGACTGCAGACCAAGTGGGATTAGCCACACGTCTTTGAGGAAGTCTTGGGAGTTGATGTTGAAGTTCTTTTTGCAGGGAAGTGGAGAAAAAATCCCCTGCATTCCTCTGCCTTGTGGTGTATTTGATCTGTGGGCAAAACAAGGAGTCTAATTTAATTTTACAGTGTGCTGTGATATTTTTATGAAGGGTGTGATGCGTGCACTATTTGAGGTTATTTCCCTGCCTCTTGGACCATCAGCCTAACACCTTTCACAGGCATTAAATCCTCATTTAAAATGGGGAAAGCCAAAGTTTAAAGGATAAGGTCCAGATATCAAACTCCTCTCAGACAAGATCTGAGAGGATGTTGGGCTGATCAGCTCTTTTACCAACATTACTGTGTCTCTGTCCCTTACCTTATATTACATAAAACTTCAAAGAAAGAATAGGTTTGGATTTCTTTTTTTCTGAGAATCTAATTTTTCAGGTAAGTCCTAACAAAAACAAGGTGAAATACTGCCCAAAGACTGCTTATATTTCTTTTTTTCTGACTGAATTCTGTTCTGCTCAGCCACCAAGAACCACATTAGAGTAGGAGGAGAGTGATGAAAAGCCTTCTACAGAAAAAGCAAGTTGACAGCAGCAGTCAAAATCCATTACTGCAGGAACTCTACCTGTAATTTTTACCTCCTTTCCTCCTCTCTAAGTATTAGAGACTTGCCCACCTGTCCTGGGATTTGCTTTTTAGTGGTCAGTACCATCATTTCTTTCTAAAATTGTGTTCTTCTGTTTCAACCCTGGAGAAACAAAAGATAAAAAATACATAATTTTTTTTTTAAAATAGCACATTCTGCTTTACAGACTCCACAACTTCTCACACTCTTCTTTCCTTAAAACACTTCAACTGATAGAAAAGAGAACCAAGTCCTCTAATATTTACCCTACCTGCAGGCTTGAAGAAATAGGAACTATATATCCTTGAATTAGATGTAAAAAGATAAAGCAGTTGTATGTACTCTTTGGTGACTGCTTTTGAAAACCGGATGTCAAAATCAGCAGGCAAACTTAATGAGATTCATATATTTTAGGAGAATTTTAATAAAACCAACTCACCATATTTGGAAAATATCTGAGCAAAGGCCATTTGTATCAGTGTTGGTGCCTTTGCATTCCCAGAAAAGAGGGTCTTCAGCACACAGGCTCATAACAACCCCAGAAATAGATTCACCCCTAAATTAGTGGGTTAGGAACTGAGCCTTCTCAGAGCAGGAATGTTATACCAGCTCCATTTGTGACAAAATATTTGCAAAGATTCTGCTTGAAAAAAAAGCAAAATTATAAAGAGAAAGGCTATTTGCAAACAACAGACAAAGAAAATAAATCATGAAAGAATAAATAGAAATAGTCAAGAAATATTGGGTAATAAATCAAAAACCATAAGAGGAAAAAAATGCTTAAAGCCGTGATAGCAGACCAGAAATGCTCTTCTTTATTGCTGAATATCTTAGAATAAATAGATTACAATTGAAGTTGTAACTGTGAAAATTGATACTCTTTAGCAGAGAGAAACTAAAATTTCTTTAGAGTCTATTCTATATCTATATCTATATCATCTATATCTATATCATCTACATCTATATCATCTATATCTATATCTATATCTATATCTATATCTATATCTATCTATATCTATATCTATATCTATATCTATATCTATATCTATATCTATATCTATATCTATATCTATATCTATATCTATATAATCCATATCTATATCTATCCATATAAATAAATAAAGGCCTACTTAATATTAGAAAATTTCAAATCTGTTCTGTTTCTATGTATTCCTAAACATTTCAGGACAAATTGCTAAACCATGTAAAGTTGGAACAAAATCCACAGTGCTTGCTTACACTGCAAAAGGTGATTATTTCATTGTTTTCACACTCTGAAAAATGAAAATATATTATCCTGCAAATGAGCCTTATACCCCTGTTCAGAACAATTTATACATATTGACACAGGCACACACTCTCCTATTAATACGTGGGGTGGATTTACTACTTCACAGATATTTTTGTTCAGAATTTTCTTTGTATTTCCTATTGAAATAAGATTTTACTTAGTAAGGGTGGAAATTCCTTGATTCTTGCTGAAAACAAAATGAAAGTTTGGCAAGAGTCAGAGGAGCCCTGACTGCTCCTAAAAGATGGAGAGGGATGAAAACAGGTCCTTGCTCATCCTCCTCTGGCCTCTCCTGTTTTCCCAAGTGCCCTTATGGAACAGGAATTAGGCTATGGAACTCAAAGTAGAAAGATAAAATCTGATTCGATGCTTCTCAAAAAGATTGCAGCTATGGGTGCTCATGTGATTATAAGGAGAGAAGGAAAAAAAAATAGGCGACACATCTAACAAATGTTTATGAGGATTTTTTCCTTGGAATGATACTTCAGGACAGGTTGTTGGGAGTACAAACATCACCTTAATGGAGAAATTGCTTCAATTCACGTCAGGTATCCAGTCCCTTCCTACTAAAGATCAGGCCACATCCTTCAGGGTGACCTCCAGCAGAACTGTAGTATTAGGGAAGATTTTCATGTATTTCATGTATTTTTCAAGCCCAGCGATCCATTTTTGCAGTTGGAAACAAGGAAAAAGCCTCACATTCCAATAGCAACTTCTCACCAATAGCCTTTCACCAAGGAGTTTGGGAACACGTAGCTGTCTACAGGCCACAGTTCAGGAACTGTTTATTCAGCTTTAAAATACTCCAAATCTACCTGAAGTTTTTTGTCACCTCTATCGTAGATTTGAGGTGTAAAAAAAGAGCTGTCATCAGAATTTCAGGGAGCTCTTTAAAGCACTGTTTGAACAGCCTGGACAATATCAGCTGCTGCTTTGAACTCGCCGTCATGGGCTACAGTTTCTTCCTTCCTCAAATCAGTGTATAAAAATATATAAAAGCCTATTAATATCTGGAATCTCTTGTTCTGCTTCTGTTCCCCCTTCTCTTCCCACAGCTCCTGTTGTTTGAGCAAGATATATAAAGATACCTTTGTTATCCTATCTGGAAAAGAACAGCTTCTTCAGTCTTACAGTTCTTTGAGAATTTATCCACTTTGAGTTTTTATTTGGCCCTTGCAAAGGAGGCCATGGCCTTGGCAGCTGAATTAGAGAACATTGACGAAGGTATTTAAAGCTTCCTGATTCAGGCCAGTGGGTCAGAGCTCATAGCTCTCTCTCTCTTTCTCAAAAAAAGTTAAAAAAAAAAAAAAAAAGCCAGAAATCTTGTTCAATAATTAAGAAAACACTAATGTCTCTCTAGGAAACAAATGTGGTTTATATGGTTTTGTTGCTTCTGCAGCTGATAGAGGCTGAATTGTCTCAGTTGTGATTTCTGATAAGACCATGGGTGTGAACCTGGAGATTTCAGTTCCACCTAAGAGCCTGGGCTAGAGCCTCCCATCTTTGAACCACTTCAATACCCAGTGCTTTGAACCACTGCTACACCTGTGCAGTCACAGACTGATAGCTAAAATGCCAAAGTTCAATTAATAAAGCAACCCTGTCATGAAACACTTAAGGAAGTGGTCAAATTTCTAAACACAGATTTTCCCAATCAGCAGTAAAACCTGACCCTTGTGTACTTTCAAGATATTTACTGTTATAATTGTGGCCAGCTTTAACATAAACAAAAATCATCCTGGAGGGAGCCTTTCCAGAGGCCAAATATGGGTTATTTGAAAGGCTGAGGCCTCTATGTGTTGTATCAGAAAGCAATCTGAGTAATTCCAGTGTTTTATCCCTACAGCTCCTACCATGCCTACTTTTCCATTCCACAGGCAAATGGATTTCATATTTCATTTCACACGCACCCCATCTGCACAACAATAATTTGTGTACCTTTCAGCTGACTTTATGGAGTGAACTGGTTTAACTTTTCCTCAGGAAAAGGCATCATAAAACGAGGTGTTGGTATGCCGTGTCCAAGTGTTTTTCCTCAGAGCGAGCTAGAGCTGTTCCTGCTGGCACCAGGGTCTGATAAGAACAGAGTTAAGATTCATTTCAGATGTAACCTAGGGAAAATTGTTTTCCTCCACAGAATTTTTCCTGCTCAACATGGAGCACTGGGAGATTTTTTCATCACTTTGCACACTTGAAATAATCCAGTGGGACTGTTGGCTCAATTATTTATCTAATACACCAGAAGAAATATTTTAATCTTCTGTAAAAGTTCCACATCCTTTCTTTTCTTGATTGTTGCTATTGAATAATTAGGCTTCTCTAAATTCAGTGCTTGTCTTGTGACAAATATTGACTGCAAAATTTTATATTTCTTATTAGAAGAGGAGCCTTCACAGTTAGTGGAAATACACATGAACAAAACTTGGCTTTCCCAGCAAGAGATGTTCACAGTGTTAGACTTTTCTCTTTCCTGTCAAAATGCTGGGTTTGGGGGGTTTGGTTTCATTGAAATTTGTAATAGTTGAAAAGCATTTGCAGATTCATGATTCCAAAGAACAAATTTCTTCTATGAACAAGGTGGTGTTCTTCTCTTCTCTTCTCTTCTTAAAAAAAAGGAAGTTAAAAAAAGAGGACTCAAACTTTCTTCCACTTCCTTTGTTAGCTTTTTCTTCTTCTGTTCATCAGATATATTTCCATAGCACGAAGTAGAATCTGAATATCAGGGATGTTTTCCAGCCCTAGATAATAAATATTTTTCAAAGTACTCTGAGAGTTTGCTGCTTCCCTGAGCACCTCATACCTCCAAGTGTGAAATGAGTGGTCTCCTGTTACCCTTACCCATATGTTTGATTAAAAAACCCAACCAACTGTAAATGGATTAAAGTCAGCACAGGGTTATCCTTATTTGTTAAGTCAATAAAAGCCTAAATTGAAAGGACTGTAAATCAGTGAAATATTTACTGACATGTTAATGTTATCCCCACTATTTCCAAGCACACTTGGAGCATTTCCTCTCATGTTAATTAAATGTTTCTCATTCTATTTTTGCCACTTAGGCCAGGTGGCTGCTAAATCAATCAAAACATGAGGCTGGGAGGGGGAAGCTGCAGGGGATGGATTTGCCCATCTCACTACAGCACCAAGGTACAGAGGGGATTGTCTTGAAAAGAGACATTGATTCACCTCTGGGATAATCAGTCAGAGATCCATTACCTTTAAGGAGCTCTCCCACTTTATTGAGGCTCTTGTCCCATTGATTTTTAAATAGGAACCTTTTTGGAGAATGATTTTCTCACTCTGGTTTAAATTTGAACCCATTTTTATTGCCATTACTTAAAATCCTTCCTTTTTTTTTTTTTTTTAAGCAGTAGTTAGTTTTGTTTTGTTGCCCTTAAGAAGAAAAGTAGTTTTCTTTTCTCCTCTATTGCATTTTATTTGAAAATGTGGTTTCCAGGGCCAGCAGCCAACTCAGCAGTTGCCTCTTAGAATAGAGATTTGACTGGAATTTATGGAAGAAATATAGGTGTGAGGCCTGTGAGCAAGGGTTGCCTGGAACTGGGTTTATAACAGTCCCCTTTGTCCTGCCTGCCATGGAAGTTGGGCACACAAACACATGAGATTGCTGAGATGGGAGAGAAACTGGATGTATTTAAGCCCAGAGAAAAACAGACTGGGGGAAAAAAGAGATCTTTGCATATAACTTTTAAATGTGCAGACAGAGCTGCTTTATTAAGGCCTCTGAATCTTTTAATGCCTCTGTTTTGCAGCTGGCTGGGCAGGAGCTTTCTTTTACCAGGGACTGTGGGAATTGCACCTTGCTCTGGAGACAGAAGGGCCCAGGTACTCCTTTTTGCTTTAGGAATGAAAAAATCTTCCCATACAGTGGAAGAAATGATGTGGTATTTTTAAATCACCTTTCTGGTACCTGTGCCTGTATTGGAGAGACATAAAGGCTGTTCCAGCTGTACTAAACACTTGCCCCTAAAATCTCTTACAGTGCAGCTGCTCTTTACAAATATGCTGAAGATGTGGCAGCACAAGGAGATGGGCACAATCCACCTCCTCTGTTTTGAAAGATGGCAAAGCTTGACAGCACTTTAAGAAAGATCTTGACAGATCTCTAAGGCTGCTGTGGAGTTTGATGCCTGTCTGCCTCAGAGCCAGGACACAGCAGCTGTAGGATGAGGCAGTTGTCACTTCCTCCCTCTCCCTACTCACATTTTTGGGTTGAATAGAGCTCAAAATAGGAGAATTCAGACAGACCTGACAGCATCCTGGTTTAGTGACTGCACGGTATCCTTCAAATTCACACAATACCCTTAAAATTCATTGATATTGGAGCTCCCAGGGAGGGAAAACAGACTGTCCTGCCTGGGTGACAAAGGCACCCTTGAATGACCAAGCCTGACTGCTTGTCATTCTCCCTGAGAACTTCTTCTAAGGTTTGTCTACAGTCCTTTTTATCTATACTTTGATCTTTCATTTCTTTTCCAAAAGAATTGTGTATTCTCATATATTAAAGAGAGAGAAAGCTGCCTTAAAATTCAACTCAACCTAGGCTATGGCTGTTCATCTTCATATATTTAATGAAGGTTAATGTGAATCCCATTAATTTGGCCTGCTCAATGTACCCAGTGCCCTTAAGCCTTGACAAAGCCACTGCTCTCCGTCTCCTTCACATCAACACTAGAGCATGACTTAACTTATAAATTCATTAAGTCAGGAATACAGCTCCTGACAAGTGCTAAATGCATCTCACATCTAACAGCATTTGTCAAAAGTCTTTTCTCATTAAGCTCAATTTAGGTTTTATAAGGAGTTCCCTTGGAGATGCTGGCTGTTTTCATCTTGCAGCAGCAGTAAAGAGTATAATAGTCTCTTAATTGATCCCTGAGGAACTGCAAATGTGCAGAATTGCTGCTTTGTCGACTGGGTTCTCCCAGGGACAGGAGCTCTTGGGTAAGTTTAAGCCTGTGTGATGATCATACTGTTTATTTCTGAGCTTCTGTTCAATTTGGCTCTTAAAGAATAGAGCTGCGAGTTTTGCTCTGTGGTTGTACATGGAATCAGAGAATCACAGAAGTGTTCAGGTTGAAAGGGATTGAAGATTATGCAGTTCCAGCCCTCGTGCCACGGGCATGGATACTTTTCCATAAACCATGTTGCTAAAAGTATATTCAACCTGGCCTTGGACACTTCCAGGGATGGGGCAGCCACAGCTTCTCTGGGCAACCTGTGCCAGGGCCTCCCCACCCTCACAGGGAAAAATTCCTTCCCAATATCCCACCTAACCCTGCTCTCTGGCAGTGGGAAGCCCTTTCCCCTTGTCCTGTCACTCCAGACCCTTGTAAGCAGTCTCTCTCCATCTTCCTTGCAGGTTTCCTTCAGGCACTGCAAGGCCGCAATTATGTCACCCTAAAGCTTCTCTTCTCCAGGCTGAACAATCCCAATTCTCTCAGCCTTTCTCGCTAACCAATTTGGTGGACTCATTTTCCTCCAGAAGACCCCACAAGGACACTGAAGGATAAGTCAGGAGCACAAAGAAGGGGGGAAACCACGTGTGGCAGAAGCCCCTTATTTCCGCTTTCCTCCTTGAATGAAATGTTTTTCCTCTGGTTCAGACTGTCCTTTTTGTTTGAGCAGATACTGCTTGTTATCTTCTCTACTGCCTACAGTGGATGCTCTGTGGTGCTCAGAGCATCTTTATTTAAAAATTGTTTGATAGTCTCTCTTTGGAAACCCATTAGGAAATATTCACGCCACAAGTTAAAACTCGGGAGACATTAAATTTCACGTAATGCTTCCTGAAAAGCTCTGGCGCCTAGCCTGTGTCTCAGGAAAGAGTTAACCAGGGAATACACATGGCAAAAGAGCATACATAAAGCTGTCCCCACCTTTCCCTTTGCAATAACAGAACACAGACTTCTTTAAGGGGAAACTCAAGAAAGTCATTCAAAACCAGCTCTTTCATAACTTATCAGTACCTTACATATTATATTGTACAGGTGTCATGGTGTAATCCCCCACTCTCTCAACAATTTTTATACCAAACTGAGGATGTAAAAGGTCCATCTGGATTTCCTCTGGCTTTTCCTCCCAACATTATTCAGGCTCTGTTTCCTCAATCTTTGCTAAGCTGATGGAACATGCCCTAAAATGTCACTTACAGCACTTTCATATTCTACACTGAAAAAAATTAATGGAATAGAGTTTGCAATTCAAATCCTGCCACTGACAGACATTTGCTGAGACAAAGTCAGGAGGTTCAATTTAGAAGCTGTAAACTGTTACAGGGCTATAAATTCCTGTTACATTAATGTTGTGCAGCACTTAAATGGGGGAAGAAAAAAACCAGCCCTCAGCTTTTTGGAGCCTATGAAATCAGGGGTGATCATGGTGCTGCTCCAACTGCTTCTTCCACCTGTGCCACTTAAAACTCCAGGTGAAAATCCATCTCCTTGGCCTTTTAATTGAACTGTAGATTCCTGAGTGAGATGCAGTATTTTTATTTTCACTCTAAGAACACTGTCAAAACTGTAATTCAATAGAGATTTATTAATAATGGCTTACAGATTATTTCAGTTACTGAATTATGTTCTCTCTTTGAGACACCACTGTTTTTCTTTCTTAAGACACAGCAAAGCCAAGCACAAGCAGAGAAGAGAAGAGCAGAGATGCAACTAAAAACCAGAATTCACCAGTCCAAGATAAAATTCAGCAACAGCCCAAGAGGCACCAGGTACTGTAGGTTTTGTATTAGCTGCAGTCTCCAAAAATCCTGCTTTTGCTGTGCGACTCCCATCCCTCTTTATGGCTCTACACAGTTAATACTGAGTTTGAAACCAGGGTAAGATATTAAGAACCTTAGAGAGTTCTCCTTCCATTTTTCATTTCCTTCCCTCTCACCACCACCACCACCATCACCATCATCACAATCATCACCTTTTTCCACACACGCCAAAAAAAAAGGACAGTACTGGGAATAAAATGCTACAGATTTCGAAAATATAATCTTGATAAACTTCTTGTATTTCATATAAGTCTTTGAACTCTAGACTATTTTGTATCTTGTCATGTCTAGCCCTGTTGCTGTGCCTTCTAGAGCAAATTCTGACTGTATTAATTAGAACATGTGCTCTGCTTTTCCTTCCATCACGATTTCTTGTGATTAGAAAATAGGATCAGATAATATAATCTGATTAGTTCCCTGTTCCTGCTGATTAACTGTGGTGTTTCCCTGGACATCTCAGTGTCTGAGCAGGCTCCTTGCTCCTGGAGGGGACAGACTGTCACGAGAGAGATTGTTTTACCACTCACTGAAATTTAACCTGTTTGAATAATGGACTCCCATGAGAAACCATGAAAATCAATCTCCACGGTGGGATAATGCCAAAACCAGGTTTGAGTTTCAAAGTCACCAATGAATCAAGAAGGGTGAGAAGTTATGTCTGAGGAACCATTTCCTTCAAGCCTTGTTCTGGCACAGCAACAAGGTTTCTTGCAGTATATCTCTAAATTTTTCTTCCTTCATAAAATTAACAAAGGATTTTCACAGAAGCATTTCTCATGCATTTAACGGTTTGAGGGTTTGGGGGTTCTTTTCTCTGCAAATTTTAGTGTGAAGAAAAAACAGGGAGAATAAACTTTCCTCAAAACTGTCCACATCATTGCATTTTTAAAAATTTTGGTGTACAATTTTAACTAAAGTCAAATAATATTTTGCAGAAACAGCTGTGGTCACAAATTCAGTTCCAAACTAACAGAGAGAAAAGTACTTTAATTCATTTTGTGACCATCTCTAGCTTTGCACACACTTCAGAAACTCACATTGGCTCAAATTAAGCACTGATGTGTAATCTAAGCCTTAAATAATAAAAGTGTTTCTTGTCCAAAGATGTTTTGAGTTGGTCTTAAGGTTCAGGATTATTTGGGCAACAGCTGCTGCTGTTGATAAGAAGTCTTTGTAAGAGGGCAATGCATGTTGAGGTTGGGTGTTTTCTGTCTTTTCAATTTTACTTTCTTATCCAGCTTCTTTAGTGGTAAGGCTTTGTCCACTCAGAATCCCAGAAAAGCATATTTTTGTCCAGGCTTCTTTTCTCTGTTGAGCAGCAAGGAACAGCTGGTAGGGAATTCTAACCCAGAGTGAAAGTGGCTTGGACTCCCTCCCCCTCTCCCTTATTCCTCCCAAGAAGAATTACTTTGCTTTGAAAGCACAGTGATTATTCTGGAATAAAGTAATATTCCAGATATCATGTTCCCAGGGGATGAGGGTGTGCTGAAGCTACTACTGAAGGATACTGCTACAGTTACCCTAGTTAGTTTTCCTATCCAACTCTACTTGAAAACAAGTCCTTTCCACTTCAATTTTAAAGAATCAAATTATTCTGAGCAGGTGAAGAGAGGGGAAAATGGAAGTACTTAATTTTAACAAGAAATTTGGCAGTTTTTTGAGCTTCATCTCATAAAAGTGGGAGGTAGGAGTTTGCCTCAATCATCAATACCTCAAAGGTATTTTTCTTTTCTCAAGGATTATCAGCTCCTTGTGATAGAATAAAGCAAGAGTGAGGAAATCAGCTGAACTGTTGGGGAAGATTTTGAAGGAAGGGCTCTGAGTAGGGCCCAGGCTCTGCTCCTCAGCCCAGCAATGGCACCAGAGCAACAGGCAGGGGCTGATCTCAGGAATTCCCCCTGCTCAGGAGGCAGAACTTGCAGTGCCCAAGCTGGAACAGAGACCAGAGAGGCTGTGAAATCTCTCTCACTGGAGATATTCCAGACCCATCTGGACACATGCCTGTGCCATGTACTTTGGGATGGCACTGCTGAGCAGGTGGTCCCTTCCAACAGGACCATTCTGGGATTCTCTGAGTAAGAATTAAAAAATTAAAATTAAAATTAAAAAAGAATTAAAGGTGTGGCAGCAGAAATAAATGGGCTTAGAGGCCTAGGAGAGAAAAATGCCAAATATTGGTATAATTAACCTCTGATTATTTTGAAATATATGAGGCTTTATGTACAGAAGTCATGGGACATTAACAGCTCTGTAGGTCAAAATCACTTTCAAGTTCAGAGTGTGACTTTTAGGTGTTGCCTGCTGGATTATTCAAGGATTTCTCTTCCCATTTCTCTGCCATGAGAGCACTGAGAGGTTTGGAGATGTCAGCACCACAAGATGGTGCTGATGGCTGGCTGGCCATGTTCTTGGCTGGGACAGAGGTCAGGCAGGAGGACTTCTCCTGCAGGCAGGCATGCAAACTATGCATACAAAAGGAGAGATCAGCCAGAGGCCTTTAATGCTTCTGAGACATTGACTACGGGAGCACTGAGGAGAAACTGCCAGGCAGACCTTGGAAGCAGAACAATAACCCATAATTTGATGAGTCTAAAAGTTTCTGAGCATTGGCTCCAACTCAGGTAAGATGCTGCAAGACATTAAAAAGCCTCTCAGCTCCCAGAGTCCGAAGACTGCTTAATTTCACCCATTTGGGGATGGGTTTTGAGCACACTGCTGTGATTCCACTGATCTCCATACATTTGCTTCTTCCAGTTCTCCCCAGCCTCCTATAAACTGGATTAAAGGCTTGTATGATTGATACATTCAAAAGGTTGAATTCATCAGGCAGAAGATTGGGGTCAGAAGGAATTTCCATTAAAAGCAAACTGGAAATGACCTGAGGAAGCCCGGAGGAGGAGCTGAGGGGGAAGCAAGAGGGGGCTGAACAAGGAAATATTTCTCTAGAGCATTTGGAATGGATCACTCTCATATTGAAATTAAAAGCAAAGCAATCTGACTTTGCAATTTGGGTGACTTTATTCCAATACAGTTTCTGAGGAAGTCCAGAATTCTTCCTTAAGACTTGCAATACAGCATGGAGATGTCATAATTTCAGGTCTGATTTTGCTGAGGGAAAGAAAATGTTAGGATCTGGAAATGTGTATGGGGAAATTAAGACAGAAGGCATCTCTGTTTTATCTATTTCCACAGGAGGAAGAAAGCTCTAACCACTCCTTTTAATGGAAGGTAAAGGGAGAAATAATTTGTTTTTAATTTTAGATCATTGTTTGCATAGGATGTTTGCATCAAACATCCCTCTAGGCAGGTAAGCCTTAAACAAAGACACAGCCTTTAATTGCTTCATTTATGTCATTTGTTTGAAAGAGTGTGCACTGACATAACACTATTAAATACTTGCTTGACATGGTTCACTCGAAATCATAATCACAGAAGATTGATAATAGTTTTGTTTGGTTTGGTTTAGGTTTTTTTCTCTTGCATTTTCCACAGTCATTGGGGAATTTCCACCAGGATGCTTCCTGGACACTCCAGGGACCAGTTTGCCCGGTTGTATTTCTGTTGTATTTTGCATGGCACATGGTGAATGCTTCATATTAATGACCTTTTGCATCTGTAGCATGTGGAAGCAGGGGTTAGAAACAAGCTAATACTTGTTTGATATTATTACTTGTGTTATCACCATCTGGTGCACAGCTAGAAAAGTACCTAAAATTATTCTTTCTTACCACCTGGCATTTTCTGGCAGAGCAAAATGTTGGATTTGGCCAATAGAACTGCAAAGTGAGAGTTTAAACACATCTCGAGGCTCAACTAATGCTGCACCATCTGAAATGTCTTTGGAACTGTATATGCATCTTAACTGGAAAACCTGGGAGAAGGGGGGAAGAAAAAATTTAAAAGCAAAAAAACAAATTTGCAACTCTAAAGATCTTACTGGTATTAATACATCTGCAGAAGGAATTTAAGTAAAGAGAAACATAGTAAAAGTAGAAATTGAAAAAGATGCAGCACACTAAAACCAAACAGTATCAAACATTGGCTGTTTTATCTCAAAAATGCAATAAATCGGGGACTGATGAAACTAAAAAAGCTTCGTTTACAGATGAGATTAAGCAGTCAGGACAAATTTATTACTTTTGGATTAAAAGCAATCACGCAACATTTGTAATCAACAGAAGAAAAAGCAAATGTGATGCTTGTGATTGGGGAGAAGCTGAATTAATTGCTACATGTGTTTATGCACCCTCAGTGTCACCAATCACTTCTGACACACAGGTATCAGGTCACATATGTTATATTTTTCCTGTATTTCTACCCCTGTTTTTACATGAAAAAGCCCTTTCTGGCCAAGTTAGCATCGAGGAGAAAAAGTGCAGTGCTTCATTTTAAAATCTGATAGGAAGCCAGTTTGGGGACACAATGCAGCACATTCTGCTGTGAACTCGGAGACCTTAGCTGTGGAATGAATCCATCTGCATTCCTCAGCCCCCTCCTCAGCACAGGGGAAGGGTGGGGCTTCACTTGCAGCATCCCTGGCAAAAAAACCCTCCTGGAGCAGCTTCCTTTTGGCTCTGGGGAGAAGGCCCCAGCAGTGTCAGCCTTCAGAGAGGAACAACAATGCTCCCCAAAATGCAGAAGTTCAATAGTCAAGGATGTAAAATCAGGAGGTGATCAGTGGCACAAGAAGGGGTCCTGCTACACATCTTAGAGACATTGTGGTGTCTTGGTGGAGGGAAGTTTTCAAGGAGATTCACAGTCCCACACTTCTGCTGTAAATTAATACATCTGATACCTTTTATGGTCCTTGCTTCACCTCTGTGATATTCTGTGTAATAAATAGACACCAATGTTGAATTTAAAGAAGGAAATGTTTGTTTTGCTTATTTAGCTCAAAAGAGAATGAGCTGAGGTTTATGTTAATATTGTACTAAGGTTAACATTTCTCCAGTGAGAGGCCAGCAGACATAAACAAATGGGTTCTACTCAAAATTAAGTTCAGCAGGTAACTATTAGAGAGTTCAGATTTTCCTATTGAGTTGCAACTTCTGTTATGGAAATTGAGAACATAAATGCATAACTTCTCTGGAATTCATGAATCTGATTTAAATCTGTGTGATTTATTAAGAGCTGGAAATTGAAACTTTTCTGCTGAGTGGCTTATTTTGATTGGTGGTGTGAAATTCCTTCCCTTGGTTTAGAAACTATTCGAAATATGTAAGGTAGGAAAAGAATAGCTCGAGCTTGACAAGAAGCAGCCCATTGAACTGTGATTCTGTAGTGATAAAGTTAGGATACACATCAGAAGCACTAAATGAATTACGTTTTAGGATTGGTTTAATGTCATGTCATGTTACTGTCCAGAGCTGTGACCAGATCACTGAGGCAAAATCCTTGTTTGAAATGGTTTCACTGAGGTGAATTACAGGTAACTTGGAGAAAACTCTGTTTTTCTCCAGAAACCTCTCATGTGGTATGCACAGCAACTATTTAGTTCGACTTCATTAATAAACTATGTAAAAGCAATACTGCTGGGAGAGAATTTAGACCACTGTGAAGGGGATTTATAGAAAAACTGAACTCCAGTTCATGGGCATGAATCAGATTATGTAACCCAAGTGACAAGATTTGCTTATGGACTAAATTAATTGCTGTGAGTCTTCAGTGTGCCCAAGTGGCCAGTGGAATCCTGGCTGGGATCAGGAATGGTGTGGCAGCGGGAGGAGGGCAGGGGTTGTCTCCTGTGCTGNCAGGACAAGATCAAAAGGCCTCAAGCTGCACCAGCGGAGGTTTAGATTGGAGATTAGGATAAAATTCCTCACAGAAAAGATTGTCAAGCACTAGAAGGAGCTGTCCAGGAGAGTGGTGGAATCACCATCCCTGGAAGTGTTCTAAAAACTTGTAGATGTGGTGCTGAGGGACATGGCTTAGTGGTAGACTTGGCAGTGTCAGGTTGATGGTTGTATTTGATGATCTTAGGGGTGTTTTCCAAACTTCATGATTCTTCTGGAGGTTCTGGAGCCCAGTTAAATTTTATGTGCTGTAAGAACCAAGCACACTGAGGGAGATGTGCTGCTCCAAGGGTACTGGCAAAGCTCAGACAACTCAGTTTGCTTGGATAGAGAAGCCCAAGCCCAGTCCTGCATCCATGGGTTTCAAAAGCTCCGGGGACAAGATGGGAATAGGTGGAATGAACTGAAATCCAGTTTACAGAGGAAAGGTGAGCAGAAATGGCCTCAGTCTTTAACATTTAACTCAGTTATGATCTGAGCTGCTGAAATCCTCAGCTGGTCACAGCAGTGGAGTTGAGGATCTGCTTAAGAGATCTCAGGAATGGGGCTTGAGGTCTCCACCCAGCACTGCAGGGAGCAGTGTTGGGAATTGAACCCAGCCTTCCTGAACTTCCACTCAGCCCCTCAGCCAGATGACTGTACCTCCTCCTTCAGAGAGAAAATATTACCTGAAAATAAATACTACCCTAAAATAAATCCAGAATTTATGTAATTTAGTATTATATCAAGGATACATTAAAAAATTATTGAATCACAATTTCTTTTTATGGATACTTTTACAGTATTTTCTACTGACACAACAAACCTTTAACCCTACAGTGATATGGTTCCTGGCCATGATGGGGTCAGAATTAATGAGGGGCAACACAGCCTGAAATTCTCCCATTAGCAGCAACTCTCAAACTTACTGAAGAGTTACATTCAAGCAAGCTAAAAAATACTCTGAGCAAACAAGGGAAACATTTTGAAAGATAAAATATTTCAAATACTAGAAGATGAAGCACTTATTGTGAAAAAATAAAAAGCCTTAGGAATATTTTTTTTTAAATGCAGTTTGTTATACCATAATTGTATTATGGCCTCAGAACAATCGATCTATTTTCTTTCTGAAAATATTTCCAAGCAGTTGTTTTTGAGCAATTTTCCTCATATGAATAATCAGTCTTTTGAAGCATGACTCCAGTGTAAGGTCAAAGTTGTTTTTTATATTCTCCAAGCAGCTGAATTACTTTCTGCTTATGTAATACAGATGTCAAGCTATTTGAAATACTTGTGCACTTTCGTGACTTGTAAGAAAAAGAAGCAAGAACTTTCTACAGCACTTGATTTTGTAAATTTGAAATTTCATTTCTTAGTTAAAATGGATTTTTAAACCTCATGTTTGTGGAAAATCTTCCCACCTTACAAACAAAATGCAGAAATAGCTCAGTTTTTAGCAGTGATTCTTTGGCAGGAGTTAACTGTGCTCACAGTGGGGTCACAAGACTCCTCAATTTTTAGTGAGCAAGTTTCAGGCAAATTGGAGTCTTATCTGAAATACCTTTGAATCTGACAGGCAATTGAAAGTTTGTTTTTCACCATGTGAAACACAGGTGATTCTGCTCTGCCAAGAAGGAACTTTTGGTCCTACTGAGCCTTTGTGGGTTTTGCACCATTGAGGTTATGCAAGTTTTATCTTTTGAAAGACATAATAACAATAATTATGACAAGATTGGGGTAAAAGGGACAGTGTTTGAGCTAGGGTGGGAGAGGAGGGCCAGATATAGAGGCCATATCCATGGATTTTCTGTGTAAGCTGTGGAGTTTGCCTGTCATAAATCAAATTTACAGCACAGCTTCTGAGGGCTTGTACAGCCCTGGTGTGCTGGGACAATAGAATTTCTCCACGATCAAAAGGCCTAATCAAACATCATTATTGTTATTGTGGGGGCTCCAGAGCCGAGCCACCCCCTGGCAAATTGCCATTTAATAGTGGTCAGGCTGCTCCCTGTCACACAGGACTGTTCACTGGATCACATGGAATTACTGGCTCAGCTTCCCACCAGCTCCAGAATCTTTGCACAGTTGTCTGCTGGTCTGTATAAATAACTCTAAATGTTGCAGTAAGACAGTAAATATTCCCCAAGTAATGAAATTCTAGAAAAACAGAACAGAGAAGTCATCCAGAATCACAGATACCACTGGATAAAGCTGGGAATAGAAAAGCAGTTTGCTGGTAGAACCATCAAGCTTTCAGTTAGGAAAAAACAGCCCAAAACACCTCATTTTTCATGATTAAAATACACTGTGTGTTTTGCGAACAACATATCATTCAATGAACCTTCACCTGTTTTGGTGATAATAATTTGATTTAAATAATATAGTTGTAAATTACACCTTCTCAAGAGGAATTAAGGATCAGCCTTTACAAAAGGTTGGTAAATTTAATTTCAGTGATCACAGAAAGTGAAGTTGCTTTGGTGGTCTGTTTTTTTCTTCTTTATTTATCTTCCTCTTACCGTGACTCTAACAAAGGAATTTGAATTCCTCAGAATTGTGAGCTCTTAATATATAACTCAAAATACATCTTCAGTGGTACACAAATTATCCCCTTTAATCAGAAGAGCTTGATTTCATCACACAGAAACTCACTTAGAAAGGTGTATATTCACAAAAGGCACCTATATTTGGTAGCTGAATTGGAATTAGGTCAGAGCATCTGAACTATCTTTATCCACTTTGGACAAATGCAAACCATTTTCATTTCCTTTAAAGGACATTTCTTTCTTAAGCAGATTTATTGATAAACTGCTCAATGGGATTTTGTTACTTTAATATTTTCAGCAGCAGAAGAACAGCCTAAATTAAATTGGGCAAGCAGGAAAAAATTATTAAAACTAAGGTGATACAAATAAAAATGAATTTATGCTCAAGAGGTGACAGAAAATGACAATTTAGGTGTTGATTTGAGAATTTTTGGGTTTAAGAAAGTCATTTAGCTCTACAAAGGGAGAAGGCAAACTCTTTTGTTGCCAAAAACAAGAACAGAGAGAACATAAAAATTTAGGAGGGTAACATGAAGGATGATATTTGAGTCAAACATCTCATTAAAAGAAGAAAACTGGGAGGGGAATGGAAACACAGAGAGGAGCGTGTTTTTCTCTTCAAAGCAAACAAAAAGTTAATACAATATAAAAGGATAAAAAAATATATGCTGAAGAAAGGCCAAAACTTTAAAGGCAACTTATGTTCCCATATTTATGAGACTGTATCATGAATACAATTTGAGCAGGAATACTTCCCACTAAAACCCAAAACTTTAAATGATAGCTCTTCAAAATGTTTTCCAGTGCTTTATGTTTCCTGTAATGGAAAATGTTATCCTTCATTAAAAGCCAGCTAGACTGTCAGTATTTTCCATCATCCTCTATTTTCTCCTAGGCCTATATTATAATTTAACAGCATTCTTGATCTTCATTTTCCCATCAGAAGAACTATACCATTTTCCCTTCTCCGTTTTCATCGGTATGGAAAAGGCTCCTTTTGTCTGTGTGGAGTCCAGACCCAGCAGAGTTGCCAAAAACTCTCAGAAGTACAAAAAGGAGAGGTAAACAATAGACATGATTGTTCTGTGCTCTTCTCCCTCCTCAAATCAAACTACCAATGGAAATGTGCACCTTTCTGAAATCTTTCCCCAAATATCACTAGCTGGGACTCCCATGGGTTCTGCTCCCTAATCCTATGAAAGCATCATCTCATAAACCCCAGTTCACAGTAATTCCTCACTGGCTTAAGCGCAAAGAGGACCTTGCTTTTAGAGAAACCCAGAGCTGCCTTTTGAGGGCCCTGTGTGGAAAATTCGACTTGCTCAGGTTTAGGCACCTGTTGTAGGAGAACTGACCTAAACCAAATGGTGGAAGATTCAAAGAGAAACAGAAAAAAAAAAACAACCACAGCAAAAAGAAAATAAAAACATTACATTTCTTCATATATTTCCTGGCTGACCTGGGAATTCTTTGTGGATCCTGAAAGTTTATATGGATTCAGAAAGCAGCTGGGTAAAATCCTGGAATAAAGAGCTCACTGAAGGTCTTTAAGCACAAGAACATTCATGGAGTGCTAGAATATTTCTCAGCTACAAATTGCCAGAGTCGAAAAGCTGAGTCCTGGAGGGAAGGAACCCTCCACACCCATTATCATGGTCCTTCCTACATTAGTCAGAATAAAAGAAAGAGCTTTGCAGAAGATTTGCTGTGATCCAGGAACACAATTGTTATGTAAGAGAACTTCACCAAATGGTGACAATTTGCACGAGGGGAAAATGTCTGGATCGAGCAATCTGACCCTTTCCCACCTCTACTGAATTTTAGAGTCGGCTGATTTCACAATGTTCAATTTTCTAATGCAGTTCCTTTAAAGCAGCAAACATTTCTTATCATGTCTAGAGACAATCAGCAGAGAATCATATGGGATTCCTTGTTCCTAGTTGGCGTCTAAATGAGCCTTTTAGGGACACCAGCCCTGAGCAGAAGTGTGCCATCTGCTATGCTCTGACCAGCTTTCCTTTTCACCCTCTGCTCTGTTCACTTGTCCTTCCTGCTGTCACATGTGCATGAACAAGCTGTCTAAGGGAGTGTAAGGGTGCACAAAAGGGCACCAAACCATAAGGGACACAATCAGAGAGAAATGTAACACCAGCTCTGAACAGACGGTAAAAGGAGATTCTCACACGCCAATTTTCTTTTCTTTCATTCATTCAGTGCTTGGAAGAGGAATAGAATCCATCTCTGCTGGTTAGCAATCTCCTTCTCATTCCTAGATTAGCTCAACTGGTTTATATTTTATTCACACAGCTATTTCCAAGGCTTAGTTAGATTAGTCACCTGTGTTTGAGTCACTGACATTTGTCCAGCTTTTGCTTAATTATACATAGCAAGGTGAAAAAAGAAAATTAATATTAGAAAGTGTATCCCAGGAACTAAATAGAGGGTGCAGAGTGTATTAAGTTACAAGAACCCTTCTAAGGAGTTTTAGGATTTCTGTAAGTTGACATACACAAAGTGTGCCAGTCCTTTTGTCTTCCAGAGAGTTAACGTGATTAAGCTTTTTATCTGGCATGCCTTTTCACTAGAGAATCTGCATGAAATCCCCCTAAATTCTCTTCATGTCTTTCCAAAAAATAATATGAGCTTTTTTAGCACAGCCTTTTTTACTGTCTGGAATGTGTTTTCATTTTCTAAGTGCTTTTCAAGGTTGAAACGAAGAAAGTTTTGGTTACAAATGCCAATCTCCACGAATGAACTCCAGTGAGTAGACTGAAGACCCACGTCTGGCATGTCTTTTTGAAACCTGAGGCCTTTCTAACTCATTTCATCCTAGATGCTGCTTTTGAATCCTACAATGTGAACTTCTTCCCTTTGGCAAAGTCAAACTGATAAATGATGTCACTGAAATGAAACCCTAGCACGTGTGAGCATGGAATTTCTATTACTGCCCTCTTTAACTTAAAGCAGTTTCTTTTTCTGGCAGAGCCAGGAATGGATCCACACACTGTACAAGAGAAAGTTGAAACTCTATGTTCTGGATTTTCTCCTGTGAGTAGATTTCTGCATGAAATTTTGTGACTAAAGGCCTAATGGAGAATTTGGGTAAAAATTGGATAAAACAGGCTTTTAGCATATGTAAGTATCTCCTTGCTTGAAGCAGTGAAGCTCACAGTCAGATATTCATTGTTGGCAGGGGTTTTCAGATGGAGGTGAGGAGCAGATGGAGAATTCACAGAATCCCAGGATGGTTTGGTTTGGGAGAGATCTTCAAGATGATCCAGTCCCACCCCTGCCATGGGCAGGGACACCTTTCACTAACCCAGGGTGCTCCAAGCCCCGTCCAACCTGGCCTTGGACACTTCCAGGGATCCAGGGGCAGGCACAGCTTCTCTGGGCAACCTGTTCCAGGGCCTGCCCACCCTCAAAAGGAGGAATTCCTTCCCAATATCACATCTAACCCTGTCCTCTGCCAGTTTCAAGCCATCTCCCCCTTGTTCTGTCACTCCCTGCTCCTGTGAATAATGTCTGAGGAAGCAGAAGGCCTCAAACTCCTACAAATCTGTGAATTGCTGGATTCAGGCTGGGATCTTGAGCTTTGCCTTCCTCCACCATCAGTTCCAGCCCTCCAAGGCAGTAACAGAAACAGCATTTTGATTGGAGTTCTTGGACATCAAACTTCCTTGTGGTACTTGGAAATCTTGTTATCAAGGACTGAACTGAAATTCCAGATTCTGTTGGAGGAACAAGGAAGGAAAATCCCCAGCTTGCCACTAAATATGTTCCCACTGAAGCAGAGTTGAGTACCACAACTACGGGGGGAAGAGAAAAGCTTTAACCAAGAACAGAGCCCTGAGGTCAAATTGAAGAGAATATTCAGCCACCCTCCTAGCAGAGCATTGTCTGAACACGTCCAGTGCTTTATAACACTTAACACACTCTATATTCCACAAGAATCCCCTGAAGCTGAAGTCTGTGCATTCAAATGTTTGCTGCACGTTTCATCTTTCAGAGTTTTGAAGAACATCAACATTAACTGTATTTCAGTAATGAATTTAGACAGAGCTAATCAGGCCGTTCTGCAGTAAGCTTGGCCTTCAAAATCTTGAAGTGTGCCAGTCTAATTTTGGCAGTCAATTTTCCTTTTTAGTGCATTTTTACATTTTCTATTCAAACCAGCTCTCCAGATATATAAGTTCCCCAAATGCTGGTTCCAGTGTAAATTATCAGCCTTTCCACATTTGGACACTGGAGATCAACTTTTGCAAAACAGGCCTACATAAAAGAAGGAGAAATAAAACTCTGGGAGTTGCAGAAAATAAACATTTATTACTTTATATCTTAGCAGCATGTTGAGGTTAAGCAAGAAATATTTTTGCAAACAGTCTTTACTTGGAAACTGAAAGAAATTGTCATTTCAGGAATACCTCAGGGGAGAAAGAGGAAAGTTTATTTCAAATATTCCTTCGGAAATTAGAAAATGCTATTTTCAAGCTCTTCCCTACCATTCTCTAATATCCACAAGAGACAATTTATATGTTGCACTCTAAAATTGTTCTCCCTTTTTTTGGTGATGAGAAATAATTCCTGCAACATAAAATCCTAGAATTCTCCACATATATCTTGGGAGAGGTGGCCATTTTCTAATAGTCATTGGTGGCATCCAAGATACAGATGGGTGTAAAAAGAAATCAGATTGGCCGTGGAGACCCTTTGGACCCAAAAGAATGTTTTCTCATGTCCTCGTTTGTTATATAGAGCAAAAAAGGTTTATTATTTAGAAGATCATTATTCTGTTAGTTTAAACACAGATCTTTTTTTTCTTTATCTTCCACCTATTCTAGATGTCAGGAATAACATACAGATGACAATGATTACATAAAATTCAGGTAGTTAAAAAAATCCACACTGCAGGTTTCAGCAGTGGCTCTTATAATTTCTGTGATTGCTGAGTCAGAGGGCTTTTTAAAAACTAGTGGGTTTTTCTTTGCTATCTTCCAAGAAAACATGATCCAAACCAAATATCCTCAGATTCCTTCAAAGTACTGATCTCTGCCATATCTGAGTGGCTCAAAGCAGAAAAGAAAACAGGTTTCAGTGATAAAATGACAGTAAATTATCAGCACTGGATGAGATATCTCTGTGTCCAAGAACAATTATGACAAAACCCACAACAAGTTGTTGCATGGTTGAGTAATGTGTAATAAGGCTCTTATTCTGCATTGGATAGGTTTTGCTTAGGACTGCAAGTCTTCAAGGTTGGCTGATACTTCTTTGTGTTCTGAGGGTAAAGTTCTTACGTTAATCAAATGGGCTGGGAGGGAAAATCAGTTCCTTTTTTTCTGTGTAATCACCAGAACCAATCACCAAAATAGTTCACTCACAATTTTTATTGCTTCTTTATCAGTTTCATGACACAGTGAGATCTCTGCCATAAAGGCTCCCTGTGCTGTATGAAGCCTCTGAATTTACCATGGCATTTCTCTGGTTTGTGTTGGGAATATTTTAATGGAAAGAAACAGTTCTGCATAAGATCCTCATCATAATCTATGTCCAGTATTACAGAAGCTTGAACTATAAATGCCGGAACAAAAAGATAATGTTTGAAAAGGGTGTTTCAACATTGCAAAATAAGACATGGCCAGGAAGCCACTGCACTTACTCCCTAGTGCTGCTGGCTAATGTGAAATCCAAGTCCAGCTGGAGCACTGGACAGTGCACAGAGCCAGGCATGTTTAAACATCCCTGTTGGAATCAGAGCAAGAAGAAAGAAAAGCAGCAGTCAAATACACTGATCCAGTAATTTCCATGCTTGCTTTGGCCACTGCTCTGCTGTGGTAGGTTTCTTCTTTACCTCAGAGCTGAGACAATCTCCTACCATCTGTACAAGCACAGAGGCTGTTCAAAACAGGCAAATAGAACTGGGTCAAGAAATCTGAGGGCTAATGCAGGGCTTAGGCCCAAGTCAAAATGATGTTTGGCTGCAGTGTACCCCCATTAGGCCATTTTCAAACCGTAGCACAAGTGCCATCAACTTAGTATTGCCTCAATTAGAGTTTTAATGTCTAGAAAGAGTTGTATACATACCCAACGAAATATAACATTCAAAAAGAGCCCATACAGTTGCATTTGAATATCTTCAGAGTCTCAGTATTGCTCAAATATATATTTCATTAAGCAGAGAAAACTGAAGAGGAGAATTCCCTCAATTTACAGGGGAACAAGGCTGTGAGGGTCTGAGGAAGAGGGCGTGAATTAGTCTGGTCAGGCAGAGATCAAGCAGGTTTTGTATTTTTGTAGGCTTGCAGGCTGTTACAGCTTTTCTGCTTGCACAGTTTCTACAAGGACAGAGTTAACCCCTATTCTTACCATACAAGAATCACCTTGTCAGCTATATATCTCAAGTTTTTAGCCCCCCATGCATTTTATGCCCATGCAGAGCAGGGGTCATCTGTTACACGATTTGGATCTCTTGTGTAGGGAAAGCAGGAGCAGTGTCTGAGGTTGTTTGAAATACTCTGGTTGATCAACTGTTCCTAATTTCCCCAAATTGTTCCTTTTTCTAGCCCCTTTTCCCTTTGTTCTGTAATTAAGCCCACATGTCCCTATTTTTAACTCCCCTAGTCCTCAGGCCCAAAACATGTTTCTGATTGTAGATGCTGCCCTTCTTTGAACTTTTGCCTCTCTGACTCAGCTGCTGAGTATCTGAGCACTGAACTTCCCTGGTGCCACCACATTCTGTGAGCCAAAAATCAGAGTTTTTGTTCTTTAACCACCTCAGCACCCCATCACAGCCAGCAGGAGAGGACAATGGATGTGGGAGGGCAATGGGAGTGGAGAGATGGAGATCCCTGTGCCCAACTGTCCCTCATTTCCATGTCCTTGTGTTATCACAGCATTGATGTGACCCAGAGCCTTCTCAGGAAAAGCAAATTCAGATGGTTTATGTCATCTGGTTCTTTATGTAGTATGTAAGGGTTTTGCTGTGTGCATGTAGCCATGAAAAGTGATTTTGAAAATAAATGGAGCAACTTAGCAAAAAAAAAAGAAGCCCCACCTGTCAGGAATGAGGTGAGGATAACTGAGAAGAGTAACAGGAAGGGTGAATGAATAAAGCAAAAGGGACATAAAAGGAGAAAGTGGGAGGGAGTTCCACAAGGAAGAGAGGAGAGTATATGGCAGCAGCACCACTGTGAGCATGGATCAAGTGAGGGGATACTGGGAAGGAGAAGGAAAAAAGAGACACAGAGAGGAAAAATCGAGGGGAAATGCATTCAGAGGGAGCGAAGGAAATCACCCCAAAACTTTTCTTTGGAGTACATAAAGTGCTTGAGAGATTTCCTGGCTGCTCACGAGGCTGTTCCAACAGCACCTCCAGCAGGTGTGGCCCCAGCCAGGGTCACAGGAAAAACGCCTCACTCTGCTGGGATATCAGGATCCATCGCAGCTGATTTGGGAGCCAGCAAGTTCAGGATGGTATGGGAAGGAGCTAACTGCAGGACCAGGAGTAGGAAACCTGAAAACAATAGGGAAAGCAGAGAAGGAAAGCCCCAACTCAGTTAATTCAGCCTCAGGAGCTGCCTGCCCCATGCTCAGCATTGCACCCTAGCCCCGGGAGGAGTGAAGTTGTATTTTTGTTTAAGAGGTCACTGCCTGGGGATGCTGTCACTCCTGTGAGGAGGCTGTGCCTGTGGGGAGTGTGAGCTCGGGCCAGACCATCCCAGCCCATTCCATTCTTGCTGCTCATCCAGCTGCTGGGATCTTCCTCATAAACAAGCTGATTATTTGCTTTGGGGTTTTTTCTTCCCCTCTCACTTGCTTCCAGTTCCCTATTTCTTTCAACATAACAGGAAGGATATCAGACACCTCTCAGATTTACATTTTTTCCCAGTTAGTAGGGTGTTTTTCCTACTTATTTTTCATAGAAGGAATAAGGAAGAAAATTTTCCAATTGCTTTTTCCTATTTCTTTTCATTAGTCACTATGTCATTGCCTGTCTATAGCTGTCCATTACAGCCTCATGACTTGTCTCCAGCAGAGTATAAATAGTCTCTGTTTACCTGGTTCCAGCTTCTGCTCCTACTTCAAACATTCCCAG
This sequence comes from Notiomystis cincta, assembly GCA_013398075.1. NCBI lineage: Eukaryota > Metazoa > Chordata > Aves > Passeriformes > Notiomystidae > Notiomystis > Notiomystis cincta. The sequence goes on along the minus strand of VZRX01024107.1, from coordinate 303,305 downwards.
CAACCTGAGGGATGTCACCTTTCATTGTGGGCATCACACCTGTGTTACAAAGATTAACAATCAAAGGCCACATGAAAAAAGTCACTTTTGTGACTTTGGGATGAAAACCAAGTGTTTACACAAGCTGCAAGGCATTTTTTGCAGTTGTTTAAAAGGATAAAACTTTGTTTAATAGGGCATCATTTCCATCTTTTCTGATGTCAGGGTAAGATCCTGTTGAACACATGGAATAAGAGGACAAGACCTTTGTGTCATGGCTCTTTGAATCATGATGCAGCATTGCCATCTCATGAAACCTAAAATGCAGCTGAGGGGGCTGATTTGAATTACAGGCAGCAAATAATTGTGAGAAAGGGAAAAAAGATTTTCAAAGAGACCAATAGTGGTATAAATTGCAGGGTATTTCAGTGATTGTTTTGTCCCTTCCAAAATCTTTCTGACTGGATTCAGGAAAGATAGAATATTATTTTGAAAAAATGCCCAAATTCTTTTGTTAAGGCCTTCTTTTGCTGTTTTTCTCTGAGGTATGCACAGAAAAATTCTTGCATTTACACTCATGAAGTCCCTGTGAAGTAGGAAAAATCCTATGTAAAGGAATGCCTCATTTCTCTGTCTATAAATCCAAGCTAAAAAGTGAGAGTAAGGATACATCTGTGAAATTCCAGGCAAAAAAAAAAAAAGACAGAAGGAGGAGGTAGTGAAATGTTTTGCTCAGACTATACAGATGTTATTCTCCCCTCAAAAGAAAAAGTATTTGCTTAGAAGGTTAAAACCTGTCTTTTGTTCTAATATTTAGGCATAGTTCTCACTTCATATTTCCTTACAATAATCTTACTCTGATATGTTGAAGAAATGGGCCTATATATGAAATGCTAAATGCAACCTTCATTCACTGATGGTGAAAGAATGAACAAATAGAGTACAGCATTTTAAGTGGAGAAAAACTAGTGGGGTACAAATGTGATTTAAAGTTCTTCCCTTTCTGATTAAAGGGGTATTAGACTTCTTCATTCTGAGAGTGGCAAGCACTGGCACAGATGCCCAGGGAGGCTGTGAAGTCTCTCCATCCTCAGAGATTTTCAAAATCCAACTGGACAAGATCCTGTCAAGTCTATAATTACCCTGGAGTTAGGAATACAGAGCCTCCAGTACGTCCTTTTTTTAAAAAATTCCAGAATATCTCACTAAACTCAGTTCTGGAGCATCCAAAGTAAGTACAGGTTAAATCCCAGCCAGACCACTGGTTGTGCTTTCCTTACAGCCCAGCAGTGCCCTGTAATGGTGGGTGAGCAAGAAATGTGAATATTTCCCTGCCAGCAGCTGGCCCTGTGTAAAGGAGGTGAAAGGGAATGGCCACTTTAGTTTCTCTAAACGAGCTGCTGGCATCTGCAATCACCCACTTTTCAGAACAGATGTGCTTTGTGGGCACGATTTAACATCCCTCTCCTTCCACAGCTGTTCTCACAGCCGTGCTGTCCCTGGAAAAGCCCTTTGAGTGCTGTTAGCCTGGCACACAGAGGGGCAGAGCCCTTGCTCTCCCAGCTCAGGAGGGAGCTCAGGAGGGAGCTGCTGCCCTGTGACATCTGCGCTCTGCAGGGGCCCTCCCGTTTCCACCCCAGCTCGCTGGGGCTGCCGAGCATTTGCCTCGCAGATGGCCTGCACACGCGTGACAAATCGATGTATTCGGGGCACCCTGTGTGCACACGCAGCAGCCGATGGTGCAGCCCTCCCGGGTGTCGGGCAGCCTGGTCTGTCCGTGCCCCAGCCGCTAGCTGGAACCCCCCACACACAGCCAGCCCCTGCCCCTCGGCTCCCCAGCCCCTGCTGCCTCCCTTTGTGTGCCAAGGAGGCCTTGGAGGGGTGAACTCTGCAATTCCAGAGCATGAAGATTGTTCTGTGATCTTGGCACACTCAAGCTGCATCCACCACTTCCTACAAGGCACAGCTGCACAAAGACTGGGCAAAGCATGCTCCTGCACCGCTGCTTTAAACATGCAGCAGGCTGCTGGAGCAAGTGTTTGTGCTTTTTATTCCACCACAAGCAGGTGGCTGTTTCCTGAAGAGCAGTGTTCTCCCAGAGATGGCAGCTTATCTCTAGTAGACTCGTACAAGTAAAAGAAATCCATTTAAAATTAATTTTTCTTCACATTAAATGATCCTCCTCACGTAGTCTCATGAGCGTTTTCTGATCTTTTCCCTCTACATCCCTCTGCCCTCTGCAGTTCTTGACCTCAGTCTATGATTATTTAATGTAAAATATTGATGACTGAAGAGAGGTTCATTATCAACCCAAGGTCTGTGCTGTCTTCTGTCAGCATGTACCCTGGCAGATATCCCAGAGTCAATGTGAATTTCGTGCAATTACATCCAAAAGTGCCTAAATCCAAACACGTGATGCCTTCTCAGCTTTTCTGTGGAGAGGAAGAGACAGTGAGAGGAGTTAAATTTCACGTCCCAAAATTAGAGGATAAACAAAGCAGGAATCTTCATTACTGTTCCATTTCTGGGGTCTTCCAGCAGCAGACAGAATTCAGTGTGCTCTGAACTCATCAATGGAAAATGGCCTGTCCTGTCATCCACACTCCTGCATCTGTAATTCCACTTCTTTTGAGATCACTAACCACCATTAGGAATTTGGAATAAAACTGTACGTAGCAGAAGAAGAAAGAAAAATTACTTACCAAGTCCTGACTGTTCCTTGGAAACTTTTGCACATGTAACCAGAGCGAACATGAAATGATCATGGGGAGTTTTACAGATTTCAAAAGTGAAGAAAGCACTTGAGTCACCACCAAGAAAAGGAAAACAACCCAAGAGGAAAAGACCACCTAGAACTGATGAGGGGCCAGACACCTGCCTTTAATTGAGTGCCTAAAGAAAACAGTACCTGGCCACCCCTTAACGTGTAATGAGTTCTAACTTGCTTTGACACACGCTGTGTGAAGTGCCATGTGTGCTCTTAGTTGATGGTTAGAAGGAAATTCTTGTTCTGGAGCATGGTGTGTATCTTACAGACCTGACGCATGAAAATGTGAAAATGAATAGAATCCTGCCTAGCTGAACAAAAAATGTGAAAATGTGCAGCACATGATACACTGGACAGGTATAATGATCCTATTGATTCAAAGGCAACAGCAGAAGTACCTTTGACACAAAGCTACTCACTCTTCCTCCCCTTTCTGAGGTTAATGTGGGAGAACGTTGTGATTTTGTGATCTAATATGGACAGATTCTTTGCTTACCCACTTGGAATTGAAGCAAACATAGACAGACGTAAAGGCAAACCCTGAATTATTTTTTATAACTTCCTGCCTTCATTGTTTCCTATCATTGTATTCCTGACAGTTACTCCTGACGAGTTTTTCCTGGACATATCATGGCCAAGGTTCTATCTCACTTTGTGTTCCTACCTCTTTATCACTGTTAGAAATATTACTGCCCTTCCATCCCACGGAATGAGAAAAAATCTGTGACTGCTTTCTCCATCACCCCATACATCCAACGCTGCTCTCAAGCTGTTTCCAAGACCTTGTTCCACTGGCTAAACAGCTTTTCTCTCTCTTCCCTCATCTCTCCCCATCACAGCTCTCCGTCCCTTTGAATGCAGGAGTGCACAAGCACTTTCTGCCAAAATCATCTTCCGAGCTGCTCGCTCTGCCTGTCAAACCTGGCTGCCCAGGCCCTTCACTGCTTTCCCGTTCACTCCCTGATCTGTTTAAGCTCTCACTGAATGCCAGGAAGTTCTCTCAGCTGTTCCTTCCTGTCCTGCTCCCACGGATTCTCCCCTTGCCAGCCATGGAACTGCCCTTTCAACTGCCTCTTGCCCTGGCTCTCCTGCTGCCATTAAATTCCTGTGCTCCTACAAAAGGAATAATGGTTTTGTGCTGCTGCACAAAAGCCATGTTCTTGTCCTCCTCTAAAGGGACCAAAGAGCAACTTAATGGTACTACCATTTAATCAAATCATTTGCTGCTGTTTGAAGAACACACCACTTTTTAAGTCAGTGCCATCACACAGTTCAGACAGTGACCCTACTATTTCACGCCAACACCATTCCTTTGCTCATGGACCTTTTTCTGTCCTCTTCACTGCTGTTGCTACACAGCACAGCTGAGATCTCAATCTTCAAAATGCTTTCCTTTTACTCTGCTGCAGTTGTACTCTTTATGCTACAGGCAGTTCAAGGTACAGAAGACATATGCAACACTTGAGGGAGAAAACAGTGTCTCTGGAGGGAAAATCACTCAGAAAGGAAATTTTCCATAGAATCATAGAAGCACAGAAAGGTTGGTGTTAGAAACGGCCTTAAAGATCCACTTTGCAACCCCCCTGCCAAGGGATTCCTTTCACTAGACCAGGATGCTCAGAGCCCCATCCAACCTGGCCTGGAACACTTTAGGAATGATTTCCTAATTATTTCCTTTCCAGTTTATTTTGTAAATCCAAAAATTCCTGAAAGACTACAAGCTTTGATTTGCTACAAGGATTTTTAAAATCAACGATATTACTTTATCATAATTTATGCTCACAACCTTGTGTTAAATTGCTTTGGACTTACTTCAAGGAGCAACGAATGTCAGCTGCTCATTGTGCATTTTGCCTTGCATTAGAAGGGCCTTGGCTCAATGCCACTGTGACATTTCTGCTCTAAAACTGCTCTTCCCTTAGATCAGAATCCATCAGATCACAGCAGTATGGGATCAGGATGAGAAGGAAAAGGAGCCTTAGTTGTGTGTAATTTTAGGGTTCCAACGGTGATGATTCACGAGCATGTTGATGTTGAGGTAAAAAATAAAGCCCTGAAACTTCCAATTACATCTGTTTGGGAAGATCCCTAGGATTACACAAAGCAGCACTGGGGCTGGAGAAGTTATTCTTGGTGTATGTTTAGGTGTAAATTAAAGCAGAGTTCATTTGAGGCTAAGGGCTGAGTGAATTTTCATACAAATTGAGAAATATGAGCCCGGGTTTTTGGAGTGCTTTGTGTTTGCAAGCTGCTCTCATCAAGGTAATTAGTTTGCAAGAGATCTCCAGAGTGCTTGATATAAGAGACACAAACGGGCCTTTCATCCTGCTCATTATACAGGAGAAATCTTTATATCAAGTACCCACTGATAAATGTTAATAGCTGTGATAAAACACAGGATAATGAGATGAGTCTTCTAGCAAACTACAGCAGGGCATGCAAAGCAATTAACTTAAAACCTACTCCAAATCCTTTCCTTGCACTTTTACAAAGCAACATCACTGCAAGTTGGATTTTAGTGTAAATATACAGTGCAGGAGGCCTTGAGGAGGAGGAAAATTGGGCTTTCAGAACTTCCCAGCCATGGGCAGAGGGATCATTTTACAGTTACTGTTGTAGGAGAACAAATGCAGAGGCTCTGAGATAGACCTCTGTGTAGCAGACACTATTTTCTTCTCATCTTACAGCATTAAAAGATGATGTAAAACAAGATGTAAATGATCTTGAATTTTCTGAGCATGCTAGAAGGTAATTTTATTTAAAGAGGAAGCATTATTTCAGAAACAAAGGACATATTCTTAAGAGAAACGTGCAAGTTTGCTCTAAGTAACAGGTAGGGAAAATACTTCTAGGTTATCTTTAGTCTGATTCTTTGTTTGTCTCTTTTTTTATAAAACATCCATTTCTTCTCTTGCTGCTTTAGCATCCGGAGAAGGGTTTCCAATAATTTCTTTTAAGAGTAAAATCAAATAGAAAAGAGTTTGTAGGTTCTGGAGTAAGAACAGAATTATAAATGAGAGACCTTGTAGGCAAAGTCTAAAATTGCAATGTTTTTCCATTTTTGTTTCCATGAGACAGTCATGAGAAAGGAAAATACTCTAAAAAATAGCAAAAGGGGCAGATGGGTTTCAATGATTCAAAGTCCAGTGAACTCAGTTCTGACACTGCTGCTGCAATATTATGTTCTCATTATTTAACTTTTTGAGTATTTAACTTATTTTTTAAACTATAAAATATATTTTGAATCGAAATAAACACACTAAATCCTCTTGCCTCATTTCCAGCTCCCTGGAAATTTCCAGCAGGGCAGGAGCAGGGCATTCCAGGGGCTGTGTGAAGGAACATGGCCACCCTTGTCAGTGCCAGAGCAGGTCAGGATTCCCACCCAAGTAAAATCCCTCAGACCTCAAAAGATGTGAGGATAAAGAATCACAAAGAATCAGAGTCATTAAGGTTGGAAAAGACCTCTAACATCAAGTTCAATCAAAAATGTCACACTGCCAGGTTCTCCACTAAGGTTACATCTTCGATGACTAATAAAATGTGTTTCCCTCAAATCCACCTGCCAGAAAGTCACCAAATATTTAAAAAAAAAAAAAAAAAAAAAAAACACCAAAACCATATATTCCCATAATGAACAATAATAACTTGCAGGTGCTTGGGGATGAATTACACTGTCCCACAGGATTTTGCTTCCTCAGAAGATGCCAGCACGGTTCCTGACCAAGAAGCTGGGTATTGTCTCATGAAAATTTGGGAAGGAAGCTGGACCTTTCCCAGGAAACTGATGCAGTCGCCCTGGAGCTGTGACCCAGATGTTCTCCTGCACAGGAGGGAGCTGGGATGCATGACCAGAGCTGCCTCACTGGTCACCATAGGCTCTCTTGGGCACCTGAACCAGAATTTGGGATGAAAGGAGCTGCAAAAAATAATACTTGGAGGGAAAAGAAGGAAATTGAGACAGCTAAATCACGCTTCCAGGCATTTCCAGGTTTTCCACTTTAACCAATCTGCCATCCCCCCAGATTTCTGCTTTGAACATATGCCTGAGTCAGAGCTAGAGACAGTTTTTGTTACATGTGGAAAGCCTAAAGCTTCAGCTTTTGAGAAACAGATGAATTTGGTACCTGATTGAAACAAAATATCTGTGCTGAGCATAACTAAAGGAAAATCAGGGAAAAGCCATACATCAGTGCTGAGACTGCTCCCAGCCAACAGAAAATCCCTGTTTTCACAATTATGTGGGAGCAGAGTTGAGCTTGTCTGCTAGAGCCAATTTGTGTAATATAACTGGTTTACTGTGTGTCAAATAACTGAGGGAGGCAGTAGCAAGGTGGCAAAAATGGAAGAGAGCTTTAAAATAACTTGCTTTAATAATTTTTTTAGATGTTAGAGCCATACTCCTAAGGCTGTCTATGCTAAAGACAAGTGAAAAATATATAAAGAATAAGGCCATGCAGATATAATTTAACTATTTTAGTCAGAAATGTGTTTCAGTGGTTGCAAGAGCTACTCCTTTTCCCAGCTCACCATGTTCCCCAGCCATTCATGGAAAGCAGCACAATCCAAATGTAAAGTATTTTTTTAATAGAAAAGCTGACAGTGCTTCACTAAAAAACAAGGTTATCTTGATCATTTTATTTCTTCTTGGAGTTAGGCAGGTTGGCAATTTGAGAAATTCCTTTTAATGGAAGTTATTTTTTAAACAGTAAGCACTGTTTCCAGTGCAGCTTCATGCAGCATTTTATGCTGATTATTTAGTTTGGTTTATGATTAAATAGATTTTTTGGTATCTACTTAATTTTCTCACTGAGAAGGGTTTTTTTTTTAATAATTCTCATCTTCCCTGCAACTGAAAACACTCTCAGAGATTAGATTACCATCAAATGCCCCTTCTTTGTCAGGGCCACCTGTCTGATAAAAAGATTTCTTGATACAAGCCCTGGCAGCAAGGCAGGAGTTATCAAGTGAGGGGGTTTTCTAGGCCTCCTTGGCAGTTTCCATAAAGCCTGTTTTTAATTTTTATTCACTAAAAAAAACATATATATTCTTTCAGCTTTTTAGAATGCTCTTAAATGTTTATGTTGTTCTGACTTTCCAATTTCATGAGTATCCTCCATACTTCTGCTGCAGAAGTAGTGAATACAAACCAAAAGTGGATGCTACCAACCCAAGACTGCTGCAAATTTTTCTGCACCTTCTTGAAATAATCAGAATTAGAAGTGATTATTTACTAGACCCACTTTCACTCCAACAGTCATTTATTTGCATTTTACTTATAGGCAATAAAACCTAGAGTAAAGTTTTAGCAAAAACTTCCATAACAAATGCAAGCCTTCCTGAAAATCATATTCTAACATCCAGTTCTTCTAAATCTTGAGCTTTACAAAGTCAGGTTTAATCAGGACAGCTCCGGGGTTGCAAAGACTTGTGGGGTTTTCTGAATGTTTCATATTGAACGTTTTGCAATTTTTCTTTTTTAAACTTACATCTCCTAAAACCATGCATGTCCTGGAACACCAACAGTAAACAGAAAACTTTCCAAGCATTTATAATTGTAGGAAAACTGGAAGACACAGCAAGAATGTCTTAACACATTAGAAAAAAACCCAAGAAATTAGAACAAGATTGTGACTCAATTTTTATAAAGTATAATAATTTCAAAGAAGAAGTGAGGTTGCTTTATATATTTAAAAATCTGGTGAGATTTTTTTGACTTTCCAGAGTAGTTCTTTACAGCCTGTGAAGTTGAAAAACTTGTCCTTCTCTCCTGAGCTCTATCAGGAGTGGCATCAGTGTCAGTTTAATCAGGAACACACTTTCTGGAATGGGAGTGCTGCCCTTCAGGTGCCAAAACTCTGGTGTTCAGGGATATCTGAGATGCCCTGGGGATCCCACCTGGCCTCTTTCTGCTGATCCAAAAGGACACAAATTTCCCAAAGGACCTTTGCTGGTGCTGCCAACCCTGCAGAGATATCCCAGCTACCCCAAAGCATTTCCAATGCACAGAGGTGCAGTTGCTCCTAAAAGTTTGGGGTTTTTTTCATTTTGAATGTCATTAATTCGTGTTTGAATTAAACCAGTGATGTGCATGTAGTTCCAGGTGTTTTATTGTCCTGGTTTACATGGGTTTTGGGGATCCACAATCCAGGAAGAAGGAGTAAGATCTTGTGTCCCTGGGACAGAGGCTGATGCTGGCCACTCTATTGCAAGGAGGTTTACAGTGAGATTATATTTTTAATTCAATGGTAACTGCAAAGAAATCCACAGGAGAAAAAGAAGGAATAACAAGACAAGAACGTTTGGAGCTGGAAGGGATGGTGAGAGGAAAGATTTCCAAAAGTAGAGAGGTAAAGGCAGAGAAATTGTTCAAATCTCAGGCTCCTGTGGAAGGCACAGAGCAGAGCAAAGGCTCCCTCTCAGCCATGGGATGCCTGGTGCAACACAGAAAATGTGGAGATTAAATGAAGGCAGTGAAAGGAGACACAGATAGTACACAGGAAAATGCATCCCTTGAGAAGGATTTTAGTTATGAAAGTTCTTTATTGGGTAGTAACTGCTCAGTAGCAAGCTTAAAGTAAAAATAATGGAGCTTTAATAACAGTAATCATGTCATTGTTAGTAAAGGGTTTAAATTGAAAGCCTAAACTCCCCAGCAGAGAAGAAATTCTTTGGCCAATTCTGCAAATACATTTTAATGCTTTTTAAAAAAACATTTTTATTGCTTTCTGGCTACTTTACATTAGTTTGGCTCTGTAAGAGAAGGAGTTCTCAGTCCCTACATGTACATTGTGGGTGACAGAGGGGTTTTATTTGAACTAAAACTAGGCCGGGGTTTTTTGGGGAAATAAAAAAGAAATAAAAAGGAGATGCTGGCAGCCATAAAGAAAACATAGACAGTTGAAATCTGTGGAAACCATGCAAAAATGAGTTCTCAGCTGAAAGCATTTGGGGTTTTTAAAGATTCTTTTTGTTGTTTTTTTTTTTACAAGGCAAGCACATGTTCACAGGGTTTGGGTGTTTTCTGTGAAAACTCACAACTTTCTGAAGGGATGGAGGTGTGGGAAACCAAAAACAAAAAGATGCACTGGTAAATCTTGAGACATTTCTCAGTGACCTATGTAAATGTTATCTTATACAACTTGGTGTCTACACTAGATGATTTTGTGACATTTTTTCTCCCCCAAAAAGCTTAGGGAGGTAATTTCCAAGTCAGATTAAATATCAGGATTTATTCTTTGGTCTTGAACAATCTCTTGCAAGGGCAACAGATTTGTTTGCAAGCCACTGCAGTGACTGGAAATTTGGAGGGTAAAGCTGAGCAAGATAAACACAATGTCTGCTTCCATTTAAATTAAAAGATTTATTATTTCTGTGCTTGTATTACCTCTATTTAACATTTCTGTGCTTGTTCCTGCCCAGTGTTGCAACGCTCAGAGGTTCTCCTGTCTGCAGATGTCAGGAGTTACTTGAAATATTGGGATATTTGTGATGTTCATCTGTAAAGGGCTGGATTCCAGCACTCTCCCAGTACCTCAAGCAGTGTCATGGCCTTGTAGGTACTGCTGCTTCAGCAGATGTCAGGAAGTCATGTGCTTGGCAGGGACCATGTGAAGAATCCCAAAAGGGGCTGAGCACTCCATTTCATTGCCTTCCAGGAGTTTCGGGTCACCGAGGACCAGGCAAAACTGAACCCTTTAGCAGATTTGAAAATTATTTTTTTATTTTTCTTTTTAAATTATTGAGCCAAAAGAAGTAGCAACACATGTGCTGGCTCCAACATTTTCATTTCGATCCAGCTGAGCTTCTGAGGATGTTGAGAGCGTGGCCTCTTTTGGACCTTGGAATTAAAAAGAGTATCCGAATAAAGCTTCCTTTTATTAGAGAAGAGAAGCATTCTTTTGAAAGGGTCTCAAATATCATCCTTGGCTGCCAGCACATTTTGGGAAAGACAGGTGAGAAGTGAAACACATTCCTTCCATTATGCCTTTTGCCACAGTGTCCAGCTTTATCATCTGGGCAATTACAAGTCTTTGAAAAAAGGGCTCAAATGCCATTACACTTCTGGCTTAAACCAAGAGGGGAAAAAAGAGAAGGTATTTTAAGCTGCACTTTGGTAGGACCAGAATAGTTTTAAAGGAAAGCAGCAGATATTTTATCACTATTTGTGGCCTGAGTTTTTCTTAGATTATTCTTAACAAGACGCAGTTTCAGTACAAGAGGGTGAGAGAGGGGAGGAATTCCTGGGGTTGGCTGAAGGCTGTTTCAAGTGTAAATAGTTACTTTCAACTGAGTTTTGCACATCAAAGACGTGCAATTATTTCCTCTAATTATTAAAAGCATGAGAGGGGTGAAATGTGAAAAAGCATGGCATTGGAACATGCTTTGGGAAGAGTCTTAGGGACACATGAAATTCCATCACAGTGCTGAAGACAGAGGGAGCCTTTAAGGAGCATTAGGATTACTCCTCCTATTGTAGTCCACTTTTTGGGGTGGGATTTTTACTATTTGCAAGGTTTCTCTGTCCCACATGGGTATTTTCACAGCCCAGTGCATGTTTCAGTGATGTTTTTTATGGTTCTCCTGCTGTTCCTGGTGCTCAATGCCCCAGCAGGGATTAGCAGGCTCTTCAGGAGGGAGTTCCTGTAAGGGGAGAAGACCCAGGACTGTTCTATGCTGGATGAACAATGCTTACATTGCATGCCAGCTGTTCCTCAGGCTTTGCGAAGAGCTTAGACCCATCTTAAACTCCACTTAAGCCCTACTTTGATTTTTTTTTTGCCTGCATCTTCAGCTAATGAAAACTGACAGTGACATCTCTGTGCAATAGCTGTGAGGAGCTGGTCACTTGGTCTGAGAAATGCCAATACCTGAGTAAGGAGCTGCCTTTTGAAGGGTTTGTGGTAGAGATGTAATAACCTCAGGACACTGAAGTTAAGAACTGGTGTTATTTCAGAGGTTTTTTTCAGCAGCCTTGTCAATAAAAGTACTCTTCTCCCCTCTTAGTTTTACTAGTCCTCCCTTCACTTAATTTTGCTGTTCTCCTGCTTATGTTACACAGATAATCAGTTCCTGTGTGCATTCCTCTTAATTACCACCTCATAGCACCTCCTGGGGGAAAAGTTTCCTCTCAAATGAGAAATGATTCTGTAGCATGGAGTATCTGCTACTTTTATAGCCCTGCCCTTGAGAGTTGTCCCCGCATTGCCTGTGAAACCAAAGCCTTGAACTGGAGAACCTCCTGACAATGGAGCCAAGAGAAGAAAAGTAGGATGGGTGATTATAGTCTTCTTAGCAAAATCCAGCTACTGAGTGTCAGTAGCCTATACTTTTCATTTTCAAGACGAATTTTAAGAGTTTTTAAAGCTGTGGCTGTGCCAAGCCCATGTTGTCTTTTCACAATTTCTCCTCTCCTGTTCCCAAGAATTGTAGATGAAACCAAAGGGGATGAGAGGTTTGGGGAAGGTTCAGGCTATTACATTGTTTTAATTTTACTAGATTGAAGTTTTATCTACATTTACACATTCAGAAAAGCAATTACACACCTTCAGGGCTGTTTCTCAAATCAGAATTTTAAAAACCCTAACATTTGTTCAGCCTGTAAACACCTTTGGCTTCTTTAACCAAACTACCAAAGTTTCTGTGAAGTTTCTGTAAATCATTTTCGAGGAGGAGACTTTGGGTCTATAGGATTCCTCCTGATTGTTGACAGATATTCCTGGTACAGTGTAACAATATCTGCAAGAATTTTCAAACCTCCACCTCCTTATGTCTGTCAACAAAGAGCTTGTGCACCAAAGCCCTTTGGCACATGCGGACTCGTAACGAGGCAGGGAGCTTGGATGCCTGACTTGCAGTCATGCCTGCATGTGCAGCTGTGTTCATTCTGTCCATAAACAACGCAAGGAAAACCTGGGGAAAAATTGCCATAAAAGGGGAAAAAGTTTCCCTGACAGATTCAATTTAAGTTGAGAAGGACTAAGAACAAACAGCAGGTCTGCGTTAGTTGTCCAGGAGTTTTTTTCTCCATTGGAATAAAGAGTGACAAAAAGATAGGGGAGAGATAAGAGCGACTGTTGGGTGCTTGGACAAGCTTGATGTTGATATTTCTCATTAACTCCTTTGAATTTCTGTCATGGAATCCCAGAATTGTTTTGGTTGGAAGGGACCTTAAAGATCCTCCAGTTCCAACCCTGTGCCATGGGCAAGGATGCCTTCCACTATCCCAGGTTACTCAGAGCTCCATCCAACCTGGCTTTAAATGCTTCCAGGGATGGGGAATCCAAGAACTCTGGGAACCTGTGCCAGGGGCTCACCACCCTCACAGGGAGGAATTTCTTCCCAACATCCCATCTAAACTCACTCTCTTTCAGTTTCAAGCCATTCCCCCTCATCCTGTCACACCTTTCCTTGTCTCTCTCCATCTTGTAGCTCCTTCAGGCACTGGAAAGCTGACTCCAAAGCTTCTCTTCTCCAGGCTGAACAATCCCAAAGTGAAGCACAGGTGTGTATACCTTGGATATATAATACCTTGTGAGATGTGGGTATAAAAAGAAAAGTAGCGTGACATTTTCTGAAGGCCATTCCCAGTTAACATTCCTTTAACTTTTTTTTTTTGATAGTCATATGGTTTAGTTTTAGGCCGTCCTGTGAGGAGCAGAGAGTTGGACTCTGTGATGGGTCCCTTCCAACTTGAGATATTCTATGAATTTATGATTCTGTGCCAGGCTGGATACAAAAAGTGAGGTTTTTTTCACCAAAGCACAGCACAGCCACAGAGCTGGCTGGTGGGCAGATAACAGAGGAAGAGGGGAAGTGCAGGTTCCACTGAATTCTCAATTACTTCTTGTACAATTAACTGGAAGGAGAAAATTCTCCTGTGCATCCCTAAAGCCTCAGCTTGACACAAGCAGCCCTGAGAGAGAATGCTCTTGAAGAGGCTTTGCTGAGAGGAGTTTATGTGAGCTCCTAGTCGAGCTGAAAGCTGTTCCACCTGCTCCCTGGCAGAAAGGCAACGTGCATAATTAAAAGCAGACATTTCAAAGGCTGTGAATACCCAGCAGGGTTTTGAATGCTGAGAGTAGTGAGGGGTTCTACCTCATCTACACACTGTTTCCACCCTTTAAGGACTCTGGAGAAATTAACTAGCTATGTTTGGTTGTTATTAATCCTTTTTACAATGGAAAGAGCATCTCAAGAAATGGCTGGTGCCAAGAATCTGTTGTTTCAAGCAGCCTCAGACATTGTGAGCCCTCCCCAGTTAAAATTTCAAGGGTTTAATTTATTCCAGAGTCTGGATCAGCACTGGTGGGAAGGTGAAAATCCTGTGTTTCAGTATTCACTTTAGTGGAAGTGAGACTCTGTTTTTCTTTCCAGGCTCAGAAGAGAAGCTGATTGCCACAGAATTAGCTCTTCCTAGGGAAAAGGGTTTTATTGGTATCAGAGACAAATTTGTGCTTAAGGTTACTAATTCCAAATTACTTTTTCTTCAACAAAGCCATGTTATTAGATACTACAGATTTATCGCTATTTCATCCCAAATGTAATCTGTGCTGGCTCATAAATTATCTGCTTAAAAGAGCTGATAACATTGCTGTGTGTGGGAGTCTAACTTTCTTAATAAAATAAGGAGAAGCAATCAAACATAAATGAAAATATAATTGCCTACCCACTCTAATTTTTCTGTACTGGGATAACCAGTCAACGGGAATTATCCTTGGTTCAGAAATGGAAAAATATTTTTTAAAAAGATATTTAAAGAAACCACATGCTGATGACATCTTTTATCGAACATCTAGTGATAGAGCTGTGCTTTTCTCCTAAAAATTTGAGAACTAATCACCAACCAGTAAAAGTGTATTTTATGTTAACATAATTAATTAACACCAGTCAAAGTTTTTCTTTCATTGTTTCTCCTTTCCAGACAGTCCTCAACAGAGACATGGACCAGATGATGACTTCACACCTCTCCAAGGCTAAGTTTTATGCCTCTAAATTAAAGGGAAATTTTTTTCTTAAGGTTTCTCCTCTCAGTTTAGAAAAATTACAAAAAATATATTTTCCCCATATGAGAGAAGTTAATATAGAATCTCCCATTAGGTAATGTGAGCATAAGGAACACTTTGCTCTTTTGTCTGCAGACAATACTATCTTTTTCTCAGGTCTGATTCTGGAATGTATACCCATGTAATGTAATATATTGATTTTAAATAATTATTAACGTGAATATATGTATTTCCAGGTGAATAGGGTTGTAAGATCAGGCCAGAACCATGTAAGTCACCACGGAAGGATGGATTATAGGATTGGAGAGGGATAACTGCATGAACCTGCAAACCCCATTGTATTCTTGCATTTTGAATCTCCTTTTGTATTAAAGGTTTACAAGTTATAGACACCCTATGAGAATTGCCAGACAGTACTTTATTAAACAGATATCCTGCTTGAACAACCCTTCTACACAGGCATGAACCCAATTAATTTCCTCTAGGGTCTGATTTCAGCTGAAGTTGGAATCTGTCAGGACAAGGAATAAGACAATGAGGACAGGAGCAATGAAACAGAGCTGAGCTACTCATGAATAAATAGAACTATATAGGTAATAATTGTGGATATTGGGCTTCTCTTCTTCATCCTTTTTCTCTCCACCATCTTATGTCACTCCCTACTAAAGCCATGTTTTTCTCCATAATGCTAATTTTTTTTGAAATCACATGTGTCTGAATACTGCCCAAAGAGCAGCACAGCTTTAAAACTTGCAGTGATTCACAGGCTCACAGCATGCTGCAGATCATCCAGTCCAACTCCCCTGCTAAAGCAGGTTCACCCAGAGCAGGATCCAGGCAGATTTGGAATATCTCCAGAGGAGCAGACTCCAATCTCTCTGGGCAGCCTGTTCCAAGTGCTCTGTCACCCTCAAGGTATTTTCCTCATATTCAGGTGAAACTTTCTGTGTTTCAGTTTGTGCCTCCAGCCCCTTGTTCTGTCTTTGGGCACCACTGGAAAGAGTCTGATCTCTTGATTGTCTCCTCTCAAGGCTGAACAGCCTCAGCTCCCTCAGCCTTTCCTTGAAAGGGAGATGCTCCAGGCCCTTCAGCATCTCCACAGACCTCAGCTGGACCTGCTCCAGTAANCCCCTGCTAAAGCAGGTTCACCCAGAGCAGGATCCAGGCAGATTTGGAATATCTCCAGAGGAGCAGACTCCAATCTCTCTGGGCAGCCTGTTCCAAGTGCTCTGTCACCCTCAAGGTATTTTCCTCATATTCAGGTGAAACTTTCTGTGTTTCAGTTTGTGCCTCCAGCCCCTTGTTCTGTCTTTGGGCACCACTGGAAAGAGTCTGATCTCTTGATTGTCTCCTCTCAAGGCTGAACAGCCTCAGCTCCCTCAGCCTTTCCTTGAAAGGGAGATGCTCCAGGCCCTTCAGCATCTCCACAGACCTCAGCTGGACCTGCTCCAGTAATTCCTTGTCTTCCTTGAACTGGGGAGCCAGAAGTGGACACAGCACTGCCCAGAGAAGACGGGAGGATCATCTCCCTCAGCCTGCTGGCCACACTCTTCCTCCTGCAGCCCAGGATGCCACTGGCACATAGTTCAATTGCTCGCTTCCCACTCAGCTATTATTGAGCTCGATGGGTTGCAGAGCTCCCTGAATCATCAGGATCAACTCTCCTCTCTCCATCACCATGGATTCCTCTTGTCTAGCTCCAAAGGAGAGAGGAGTCTTCTGTGGCTGCACAAGTGGGGAGAGCGCTGATGTTTCTTTCATGGAGTACTTTAAATGCTGGGACTTATTGCAAGAGTGCTCTTTGGCTTTAGATATGTGACTAGCAGGGTTCATTTCTTGTAAATAGCAAGCAAAAATAGGTGACTGGCTAAGAGAAGTGTTCCTGAGTTTTATGGGATCAATAAAAGTTGTTGTTGTGCAGAGCACTTGGCTTTCTCCAGTGGTCTCTTACAACAGCTTTAATCAGGTTCCCTCCTGCACCATCGAGGGGGAGGATGCACTACGAGTTCGTTTGGCAGCTATTCCACAAAATCCAGTCAGAATCCAGGTTTCCCACTGGAGTGAAGAGGGCTTATGGATGCACTAGAGTGCATTGCTGAAGCAGGGCCAGCCTGGGTGAAAACATCTTGCCCAATCTCACCTTCTATGGAGACATTTTCAAGGTATGAGATTTTTATTTTCTTTTCAAATGTTGTTTTTCTAGAGGTTTGGTTGGTTTGGGTTGGTTTTGGTTTGGTTTTTTTTTTTTTTTTTCAATCAGGAATAGTCTCTCCAGAATGAAGATGTATGATATCCTCTTGTATATGAAAAACTTCATAAATAAGAACAGATGCTTCCAGTGCAGAGGCCTGAGAAAGGCATTTCTTTTGAAAACAGCAGTCAGAGGCTCTTCATAACTCTCCCCTTTTTGGCTGATGATATGGTTGAGCACTGAGACCTGGGCTGGGAAGCCCCACTAACCAGTTCCTTCCTCTATAAAACAGACACTGAAGAGGAATTTGATCCAGATCTCTCCTGCACATTCCACCACACACCTTGGGTCTGAGCTCCAAACCACTGAGGGCAGCTGGATGACTCCACTGCAGGTCAGGGAATATCCCACCTGGGGTAGGCTTGGAAAATGTCACAGAAGCATTCCTGGCTTTGCTAAGGATGTGGGCTGCTCCCATTAATCAAGGCCTTAGAAAGAGATAATCAGGGCTGCATATAAACTAAAAATGTAGAGGAAAAATAGGAAAGAAGATCAGAATAAATAATGGGCCCGTGTGCTTTCAAGTCCCATTCTTCACATCACCAAAACAGAAAGCAGAGCCTAGAAGGAAGCAAAATTTAGTGCTGACTTCCTTCTAACAAAGTTAAGACTAATGGCATTATACCTTTTTATCCTGTTTTTTCAAACCAAAACTGAAATGAGGGAAGAGGAGGAAAGAATCCTTTCAAAAAGTGGTCCCTTGCGCTCATGGACTCTCAGGCAGCCTGCACAGCCTGCTCAGTCCTTCCTCCTGTGCCTCCAGTTCCCTAGCTGCTCGTGGTTCAGACTGCTGCACCCTGTGCATCTTTTGACTGAGGGAACTGCATTTTCCCATTATTTGAGAACCTGGATACAACTCCACACCTCCAGCAAAACAAACAAAACGCTCACAGTGCTCATTTTGCAGTGTCAGCCTAGATAAAACACCTTTTGGAGACGTTTTACTCATCCTTTTCCCCTGAGCAAAAGCAGTGAGTGAGGTTTTGGGCAGGCTGATCATACACCAGTGCCATTTTAATTGGTTTGAGTTGATAGCAACATTTATTGTATTATAAAATAAAGGCTACCTCAAGACTGATTGTAGAAAATTACCCTCCCCTCCACCAAAAGTAAAACTTATGTTTTGATGTATGTGAGAGTTCTTTTAATTCGTAAATGACCATTTAAATTACCTCATTCAGCTGGGTAAAAACTGTTTGAGTGGAAACCCTGGCTTAGGTGAGTCAGTAAATATTTGTACAACTAACAGCAGTAAAGGAAAAATTAGGCAAGTTTGCTTTTGTTTAGGCAAACAGAATGATAAAAATAAAATTGTGTCATGTAGGATTAATGGTTAGTGAAATCTTACTTTTTGAAGTACTGTTATTAGGTGAGGCTGCAGATCTGTCAGCACCGTCCTAATATCAAATGCATGAAAGAGAACCTTTTCAGTATCATAGCAATAACATTAACAGATTCAAGATGCTTTCAGACATGTTATTTCATCTGTAAGAAAACTCTTCTTGAGTGGCTTGGGCACCAAAGTGTTCTTTTGTTCCAAGATTTGGAACAAATTGAGGCAGAGATGCAGGAGAAGATAAAAAGTGATAGCTGAGATCTTCCAGGACAACAAAAAAGATTTGCCTTTTCACAGGTTTTCCACAGTTGTCTCTCATTTGGAATGATAAATCCACATTGCAGGGATTTTCCAAAGCATGCAATTTCAGGGGATTACTAGACCTATTCCTAAATTATTTAGGGGATTTATAAAACTCCACAGCGATTTGTCAGTGACTTTCAACGGCATTTAAGACTTTCAGACGGCCTCAGGCACTTCTCTGGAATGCAATGTGGGAGCCTGTGGGGATGGTTCTGCTGCCATTTCCCAAGATCTGTAGGTCATTTGTAGGTGCCCCAGCTCCAGCTCCCTGCAAGTTTGGATGCTTATGGCATTTGGATAAGGATCTGCCATATCCAACTCATCTCGAATAAGCCCAAAACCCAAACCAAAAAAACAGAGAACGTGATTTTTATGTGCATACAAGAGGCATTGGACATTTCAAGACCAGTTGCTCTGTGACTTCAGCTTGGAGACTCGTCTGTTTTCCAGAAAATATCTCATCAATAGTTTCAGTCTTTTAAATTTATCTAAGCAACGAACCTTTTCAGGTACCAAGTCTGTATTTATTTTTAACTGAGGAACTTTTATTGCTTCATGCTAAAAAGCAAGAAACAGTTCCAGCCCTTAAAAATCCTAAAAAACAAACAGCAAAAAACCCCCCAAACAAACAAACAAAAAGAACACGAACAAATCACAATGGTTGACACTAAGCTGAAGGCAACTTATTTATTTTGTGAAGTTATTGTTCAGCAATTGGTCTCCTCCTTTCCAGCAATCAGCAGGTTCCATCTCATTCTTACTCCTGGAGGCAGAAAAGCTGGAAAGGGCAGAGTGTAACAAAGATCTCCCAGCCTGTTAGCAAAGATTTTTCAACATTATTTCCCAGCTTTTCAGGAGCTTTTCAGCCTTCAGTGAAGGGAGTCAGAGACAAAACAGAAAGCAGAGCAAATACAGGTTGAACATTCACAGTCACTAAATACTGTTAGCAATCATTAAGCACTGCTGCCTGGATCAGTAAAATACCAGTTGTCTCAGATTGAAACACTGCCTAACAGCCTTTTGGAGAACATTCTTTAACAGAAGAGAGATTTCATTCTTTCTGATTTAATGTTTGAGTGTTTTTTGCAAAGGTACAGACAGCATCAACATGATGAGAAAGACACGGTCAACCAGGGGTCTGATTTTTCAGAAGAAAAAAACAAGCAGAGAGGTTCTCTTGCACAGGGCTTTAAATCCAACATTTTCATAACTATTCAGCAAACCTCCCATTTAAAGACTTCCCACTACCACCTTCCTCCTACTCCCATCAAAGTATTCTGAAAAAAGCTGGTAAATGACTTTAAATCATATTTCAGCAAAGAAAGTAGGCTGCCAACAACAAGGAGCTTTACCTAAAGTATCTTTCTGAGTCTCAAACAAAACAAAGCCTATCTTATCTCCACATCAATTTACATGCTGTAATCTGGAGTGGTTTCACGTTTCATTTTGTTTGAAGAAGTAGGAAAAAAACCAAACCGTTTTGCAGGAATTTCCCTTATTTTAAAATGACCTGATTAGTCCCCAAGTTTGCATAGATTTCAACCCAAAACTCAGGTGCAGCAAGGCAGGGCGGTTCTTTGCTTTGTTTGCTCATCTGTTTCTATGCACTCGGAGCATAGAGGAAACGTGGCAGAACTGTTTAATGCAAATGGTGCTGAGAATATGGAACAAGTTACCAGAGTCGGGAGTCAGTGCAGAGCATACATGTGTTCAAATTACCGGAGATTTGTTTCTCTGCTAGGGAGGATTGAGGGATGAAAATGCAAAACCATGGGATTCAGCTAAACTAAACAAAGGAATCCATACTATATTTTCGGCCAGATGCCTTTTTCCTGAAAAGATTTTGCTTCCAAATAATTCAGGTGCAAACTTGTTGTCTGCTGAGACTGAGAGCCAAGAACCCTTGATACTGCTTTAGGTGTGACACGTGACTGCAAGCAGGGGGGTTCTGCCTGGTTTTCTTCTGATTCAAGTTATTTTTTTATCTGCAAAGTACGTGCACTAGGAAAGGAGTCCTACAGGCTTTGGCTGAGGGCTGGATTTTGGCCAGGCCCGAGTGGGTGCAAAGCAGGCAGAGAAAGCTGGAGAAGGTTGTTAAAAACCTGCTTCATATTCAATGGGGTCCAGAGAGGCTCCCTAAAACCAGCTGTAGGCTCAGCACTGGCTCTGTAGAAAAGTCTTCTGGGCCAGAGCAATGGTTGTGGCATAACAGAAAGCAGAAAAACATCTCCTCCCCTGAGTGCTTTTATTCTGTGGCAAAATTCCTCTGACATCCATGGAGGCAACAAAACCCCAGATCACCTGAGGACTGAGCTTTACCTACAAGGCATCATCTCGAGGCAGATGATTGCAAGGGCTTTGATATTAGCTCAAACACAGAACTGAGCTAACATGTCTGCAGGACTTCTAAATTAGAGCTGGCTCGTGTCCAGGCAGTTCCAAGCACGAGCAGAGGAGCCTCAGGTCTATCTGAAATGTCCTCTAGATGGATTCTCAGATAGGATGCTCTGAAGTGTTGCCTCTTGTGGTTGCAGTTGCCGTGTGGGTGGCTGAGCTCTCTGAATCACATCTTGTAAAAACAGCACCTTGACAGTCCCATTAACAATATAGAGAATTCTAGGTTCAGTATGAAAACCCTTCTTTTTGGAATTCCTCAGATCTGATGGATGGTTTGAAGGGAAAAAAGAATCTGATTCAGACCTTGAAAGGAATTCATGTCTTTCCCACAACATTTACTACTGGGAAACATTACTAATTTTTAATCTAAGAGGTACTGACCATTAACTCTCCCAGTGTTTTCCTGGTAGCACAGTGAGTAAAGAGGCTGGAGAAAGAGAGTGTTTTCTTTTCAACATTAAAAAATAAAATACCCTCCCACCCCCTACACGCACACAGAGTGCCCTCAAATCTGCAGAAAGAGCCTGAAACTCAAACTAAGGGCAGAGCATGCTAAAATCCATCGGGCCATGTGAACACAGGGCACTCACACCACATAATGAAAACCATCAGAGCTCCAACTTCATGTGGCTTTCATGGACCCACAGCATCTGCTGGCTTTGTTTTGGAATTCTGCCTCTGCCCCATGCGAGTCACTGTGTCAAGAGAAGTATGTGAGGGAGACCTCTGGGCCTGCAGAACAGGAACAGCAGGAACATCACAGCTGAACCATTCCAGGTGCTTGTTAAAACAGGGTTAGGCAAATAAGGGAGGAGAGACACTGCAGGCAGCAGACAGTCTGATGGGCCTTGCATTTCATACAGTCATTCATTTCCATATGTGCATGAATGCTGCATTCTTGCAGCATTCCTTGACTGCTTGGAATGGGGATTACTCCCTATCACTGTAAATGAACACACAGATTAAAAAAAAAAAACACACACAAAAAACCAAAACCAGAAACAAACCAATAAAATATTGTGCCTCACTCAGCATTTGCTTCCAAGGACAAGTACAGCTTGTGCACAGTGATGTGCAATGAGGATTTTTTGTCAAGGACTTGCACATTTTCCTCACCCACTAAATGTTTTTTCCTTGTGCTTGTTTCAGCTGGGGTAGAGTTAATTTTCTTCCCAGTGGCTGGTGTGGGGCAGAGTTTTGGGTTTGTGCTGAACATAGGATTGATAATACAGAGATGCTTTTGTTATTGCTGAGCAGGGATCACACAGAGCCAGGTCCTTTCCTGCTTTTTGTGCTGTCAGTCTGAGGAGAAGGCACAGCCAGGACAGGGGGTGCCAAGTGACCAAAGGGATATTCCAAACCCTGTGACATCCTGCTCAGGATATAAAGTGGAAGGAAGAAGGAGGAAGAGGGGACATTTAGAGTGATGGGGTTTGTGTTACCAAGTCACTGTTATGTGTGATGGGGATGACTGCTCTCCTAGGGATGCTGAGCAGTTGCCCATGGGAAATTCCTTGTTTTGCTTTGCTTGTGTGCAGCTTTTGCTTTCCCCATTGAACTGTCTCAATCTCAACCCGTAAGTTTTCCAGCCTTTACCCTTCCAGTTCTCTCCCCAGTACTGCTGATGGGGGAGTGAGGTGAGACTGCTATAATGCTCTTCACTACAAAATTGCTCTGACCTCATCTACACAAAACTGCAGACGGATTGTTCTAAGTAAGACAAAAAACCCTCTGCAATTAGAATTTACCAAAATGAGCTCTTCAGAAGATGCAAACAGGAAAGGACAGGGGGGTTTTATGTGTCTGTAAAGTGCAGGAGGGAGGTGCTACCTAAGCCCTATAAGTAGAAACGTGTCCAAGCAGCCAAAACAGGGCTGGAGTGAGGTCATGTCTTTGTCAGTGGCACTCAGGAAGCCTGACTTCACTCTGAGGGACCCCTACAGCCACATCCTACACATCAGCCCTGGGCCTGAAAGGCAAGGCTGCAGCACATGGGGGATAGGGAGGAAGTGACTACACAACCAAGAACTATTATTCACCCTCATTACACTGTGGTTGCTCAGTGTTGTTCATGTGGATTTGCTGAGGCATAGAAAATATGCAGCAAACGTTGACTGGATTGGAAACTGAAAGAGCTCAACATGTGATGGTAAAGAGACAGTATCAAGCAAGGCTTTCCTTGTCTATACCAAAATACACAATTCTTAGCACAACACAGTTTAATAATTTTATCTGTGGCCTGTAAATAGACAGAGAATCATGGAGTCATGGAATGACCTCGGTTGGAAGTGACCTTAAAGATCAACTCATTCTAACCCCACTGTTGTGGACAGAGACACCTTCCACTAGACCAAACTGCTCAGAGCTTCATCCAACCTGGCCTTGGACATTTCCAGGGATCCAGGGGCAGCCACAGCTTCTCTGGGCACCCTATGCCAGGGCCTCATCACCTTCACATGGAAGAATTCCTTCCTTTTATCTAATCTATCCCAATACAGACCCCTGAGGGACACCATTGGTCACTGAAGTATAAAATTGCAGTCACATAAATCACAAAATCAGCTTTGGAGGCAGTCTAAATTTTGAAATGGGCTGGACACTGACATGAAAAATTTAGAATCCAAATGATGAGGCATGGAGCAGAGCAGTGCCTCAGGAAACAAAGGCTGTAAGCCATGACCCTAGAAGAGGAACATTCTCTCCAGAGAAGCAGGGACTGTGCAAAAGCAAAGGGAGGAGCTGCTGCTGTTCCTCAGGTAATGAGTTCCTGGTGTGGTGTCTGCCCAACAGAGTTATGGAAGCCAAGTTGCAGCACAGCTTTGTCCAGCAGCAATATCCACAGCTTAGAGACATTTTTGATTAGCTGAAGGAGGCCAAAACACGGACTGAAATATTGAAAATTTGTTCTTTGCATATGCACAAGGTCCTTAGTGTGCTTAAGCCTCACAAGGAAAGTGCCAGAGTGACAAGCTATTATCTATAATTTGACTAGCTAGGAAAAAAAGTAGCAGACTCTTCAGACTGGCAGGAAAATTATTAATAAGGTGTGATGTCTGGGCACTGCAGCTAAAGGGATTCAGATTAGGAGCTGGATGCCACTTTTTACCAGTTAAGGATAATAAGCACTGGAACACCTTTCCAAAAGCTCTCATTTCTTCCCTAAAAATACCAAATTTGAATTAGTCAAGTGGGTCAAGCTGAGTGTTTTGGGTGTGAACATGTGGCACCAACACAGTGCCAGCACTCATCTTCCTCCCATAACAGTAGCTGGCACCTTGTGGGACACTAGGTGCCTGTGCTGGATGGAGTTCCAGCATGGAAAGGGGAGGTTTTTGTTGGGAAAGGTCATGAGTGGCACATTGCTTGGTTATGTTTTCTCTTAAAACATGTCACCATATGGTTTCCATGTTTGGAAGAGGTGAACTCCTGCTCTGAGCAGAGGAGAATGGTTCTGCTACACTGGGGATGGGTGAGTTTTTATGAACCATGGAAAGTCGTGCTGTTCACTGGCAAGGGCTTGAGTACACACATTTGTCAGTTCATATTGGAACATATAAACCCCAGTAAACATCAGGAAGGAAATAAGGTTGCCTGGTGTGGTTATGATCTAGACTATGACATGAACATTGCAAAATGATCCCTTGGGAGAAAAAAAATCTGAAAATATTGCAGGGAAGAGAGCAGCGAAGCAGAAGGGTTCTGAGAGAGAGTAGGTGACTTGGGAAACAGCCCTGAGTCTATGACAAAATCCCTGCAACTCAGACTACATAGAAAAGCAAAAGTTTGGGCCGGTTGGGAAGTTTCTTGCCCTGCTCCTGTTCTTGCCCTGTTTCTTGCCCTGAAAGATGGGCTGGTTGTTTTGATACTGCTTTGCAAATCCATTCCAGGCCACAAGAGATTTTGTTGCGTGATGGAGTGTGGAAGAGTGTTTTTCTCTAGTGGACCTACTCTGGTTTTTCTCCTGCTGAAAGTCGGGATAGTTGGATTTTGAAAGGAACCAGTTGCTCATATCAACTCAAGATCAAGCTGTTCTGTGCTCTGTCCATATATAAATCTGTTAAGAACTTTATTTATTTATTTATTTATTTACAAATTTCTTTGTATCGCGGCTGCTGAAGATTTCCAAAACTCATATTTGATGGGATTCTGGGTGTCCAGTAAGGAGAGAAATAATTTCCTGTGACTCATTGCAGTATCATGTAATAGAGCTTCCCCATCCCTTTCAAACACACACCCTCCTGCCACAATGGTGAAAAAGGAGTCGTGATATTTATCAATTTCCACCATTTAGCTTCCTGAAATGGAAACCCTAATGACAGCCCATGCAGGCTGTATGGTCAGGAAAACCAGACAAAGTCTCCCATTGTACCGGTCTGGTTGTTACGGGAGAGGATCTGCCTGCTTCAGTGTAACAGGATGTACTGCATATTTTGTATTTTTGCCCAGTGCTCCAATCCCTGTGGGCTAAACCTTTTCAACAGCAGCAATAAAAGAAGAAAAAGACTGAGGCCCTTCTCTCATACCACTTTTATTTTCGGGGGATATTAAATACAAAGAGTTTCACTCTCGGTGGAAGTTGTCCAACTGACTCCAGGATACTGTGTAATCATTAGGAACTGGAAAAACTCAAACTGCCTGTCTGTAGTGGCTTGGATAAGACCTGCTGGGCGCCTTCCAGAAATGAATATTGCAGCTGTGATGAGACTTGTGTTTGGGCTCTTCTTTGGGGTGAATCGCACCCTTACGCCCAAGGCCATCCTGAGCCTAATGAATCATTTGAGACCCATTTAAGCCCTTAAAATAAGACTAAAATAGCATTTAAATGTCACACAGACCTCCCAGCCCTTCTGAGGGATGTGAGCGCACTGCGAGATATGTGCTAAACATTAAAATGTATGTGCTGATCATTAACATGTCTGTGCTAATCATTAAATGGATGCTTTCCACTGCTAAAGGCAGGAAAATACATCCCAAAAGCTGCATCCCTGTCTTAGAGACGCAACATCTCGGCCTGCACAGTGTCTAAAATCTTCGAAAAGGAACGTTGTGCAGGGCTCAGCGGACTGTTTGTGTCCTGATGTTCCTCAAAAGTAGCAAGACTGGCTGCTCTAGGAAGAAGTGCAGCTGGATGGGAGATCTGCACGTGGAACAGTTGGCTCAGGACATGGCACCCACTCAATATCCCTTTAGGAGGATTTATTTGGTCTAGCTTTACCTATTACTGTGCCCTGTGTGCCCGTGGGAACACATTCCTGGTTGAGTTTCATCCCAAAGGAATCTTCTGTGACCCCTCCCAGGTGCAAACCAAAGCACAGTCAGTGGAGGTGTAGTGGGTTGACCCTGGCTAGGGGCCAGGTGCCCACTCAGTCGCTCTATCACTCCCCTCTCCCACTGGGACAGGGGAAAATAAGCTGGAGCACAGCCAGCAAGGTGAGATAAGGCAGTTTTATTATAGCGCAAGATAGGAAATAAAGCAAGGTTTGTGAGAGTGAAAGGGAAAAAAAGGAGGTCAATCTCTACTTCCCTTGGGCAGCAATGTCCGGACACCTCCCAGGAAGCAGGGCCTCAGCACGTGGGATGGTGCTCCAGAGGGCAATCAGTGATAAACACACGAGTGTCCCTCCTTTCTCCTCTCTCCCTCAGCTTTTACATCTGAGCTGACGTCCCATGGTATGGAATACCCCTTTGGCTACTTTAGGTCAGCTGGCCTGGTTGTATCCCCTCCCAGGATCTTGGCCACCCCCATCCCCTTCGATGGGGGAAGGAACATCAGAGGGACAGTGCTGCCCGGCAGTAGCCAAAACACTGCCCTGTTATCAGCACCCAGCCAGCTACCAGTGCAAAGCACAGCACTGCCAGGGCTGTGAACTTTACCTCGGTCAGACCCAATACAGGAGGTAACAGGAGAATCTCTCCAAAAGCAGGATCATAATCCTACCCCAGAAGCACCCTGGGAGCACCTACATGTCCTCTTAGACAGCAAGAGCTCTCAAAATCTCCTACCTGGGAGGTAATGTTGGGAGAGCAAGCTGTGGGTTCTCCACCTTTCCCTTTCACAGCAAAGATTTGGGGTAAGGACAAGCCAGATGAAGCTCTGGGCCAGGCAGTGGTGCCACTTTCTCAGGCATTCCCTCCTTCCTCACAGGACCTGCAAAGTCCTTCCTCACCCAGTTTCAGGGCAACCAGGATCGAGATGGAAAAATCTGTGCACGCGGCAAACAGAACTTAATCTCTGAAGTGGTGGAGCGTGTGTATTAATGCCAGGTGAGATCTGGCAAGAGAATGTTTGTTTTAAATTTCTCTTTAATCACTCTTACAGTTTCGACTTTGAAGTCTAGGGAAGTACATTTTCTGGTTTATGCCTCAGATGACATGGAAAAAGATATTCCACCTCCAGTACTGGAATATCATTTATAGATGTGTAAATTCGTAAAGCTATGCCTCTAACAATTTGCCCATGTGTAACCATCCCAATTTGCAGCAACTGAGAACTTTACTGAAAAAAAAAATAATAATAAAAAAGAATATTTGAGGCATTTCTTTCATTGCAATTGCCCCAGAATTTCAGATCTGGCTATTTCAGACTATAGGATATATATCCAGGCTATGTGTAGAAAAGGGGCTGGGAGGACAGGGAGAAGCTGAACATACACATATTTGGAAAAATATTTAAAGAAATAATGACAAAAAGTGGTAAGGTTTGGAGGGATACAAGAGAATGCAGATTTATTTGAGCTCTGTTTTTCTACTACAGATGTTCTGCTAACTAGAGCAGAGATGTTCAGAGACCACATATTGGCTGTAAAATTCTAGGACTGAGATTAATTAAATGTCTGCTGCTCCTCATATAAACTACACTTGAGAGTTTTTCAGACCTTCTACTCTTCTGAAGGAACAGCTGTAGAACACATCACATGCATACCTTGCACCCTTAAAATGTATTTTTATAACAAGTGTCATTTTTTTTTACAAGGAAAGTTTAACATTTTACCCTTCCTCTGATTATCTTGCTGCTGTTCAGAAAATAAAAAAGGAGAAGGGTCTGATGCTTACTCTACTAACATGTGATACTTCCTGCAGAGCACTGCCTCCACCCAACATGTGTTTTTAAACAAAATTCATGGTAGGTTCAATGGTCACAATTATTCACTTGTGTTATGGCTTATATGAGTCCATTTCTTGCAGCAGTTGTCGGAAGGTGAGGACCCCATTCCAGTCTATTCTCCCGGTTGATGCCTGAAAGTGTAAGAAATACAATTTGTCATTTGCACCTCCTTCTCCTCCTGACTGGACAATATCACTTTTTCTTTTATCAGTCAGCTCACCCCACTCCTGGATACCTGTAAGAGGTGTACTTTTATTACATGATATATTTTTATATATGATTAATCTTGCAGAAATCTCTTTTCCTCCTCCATGAGCTGATACCTCACCAATTCGATTTCTAGACAGGCTTCAGACAGTTTCCTATTTTAAGTCAATACGGTATCCACAAATTCACAATATTCTCCTGTTGTTACAGTAAAACAATACAGTATTTAAACAGTGCCCAACCCACTTTAACTCCACACCCCTCATGGCTGCCTTCTCAGCTCTGACAGAAAAACGAAGCTGATGTAAAATGTAAAATGTTCAGCCTACTGGAACTGCTATACCCTTGATCCATTGCTTGCACATGCCATTTATAAAAACGCAACCCCCAAGCAAAGGCGTCTCCTTTGCTCCCTTGAAGATGTCATTGACCATAAAGAAGCAAGTAAAACATTTTGCCTTAAAGCCACAGTGTTCACACCAAAAACACCCACATTCCTGCCCAAACATGACAGCTTTGTGATTTTGTTTAAAATGAAGAGCCTGGCCAGTTACAACAGCTATGGGTGGTGGCCAAATGCAGGGGTGGCTTGTGAGGGACACAAAGGTACAACCTGGCTATTGCCATCCAAGAAACTGAGGAAGAGCCTTGTCAAAATACTCTGACTGTTTTTCTGAGGTACACATTACTTGACCTTTAAATAAATAATTTAAAGCCTGTAAAAACTTTGTGCTGGACTCCTTGGAAATGGCAGCTGTGTGTGGAGGGAATGCCAGCTGTGGAAATGGGAGAAGGTGCAGCCCACAGCGAGCCACTTTTGCCACAGACAAGAGAAGGATGCAGAAGTTACCTCAGTCTTTAGAAGCACTCAGCTCCCAACACATCTGGTGAGACTAGCAGGAAGGATGCTCCAATAATGGTGGTGTTGTCTTATTTATCAACCACAAACACATTTTAATATCAACAAGCCAGTTAGAGTCACTCAAAACAGCTGCCAGCAGGTCTCCATCTGAGTGGGTTTTCACAGCATCCAAGCCACAGAAAGACACATGGTCCAAAAAAGGGACAATGTTGCACATGTTGCTATCCTAGGGTGGGGGTTAAAGGCTGAATAACTTATTCCAAATGCTAGAATATCTAGTCCTTTCCAGAAGACTAGCCTAAAATATTAATCTTTAAGAATTCTTTGCAAAATTACTTATAATGAGGATTCTATTTAATTATGAGCCCTTTAGAAATAAATTTCTTCAGTGGTTTTAATGCATCACCATAGGGAAGCTTTAAAATGAGCAGACTTGAGCACTGTAATCATGATGTTTGCATTATTAAAACTGCTGACAAGACCAACAAACCATGGCCTTGGACACTTCCAGGGATGAGGCACCCACAGTTTCTCTGGGCAACCTGCTCAAGTTCCTCACCACTCTCAGAGTATAAATTTTTTCCTAATATCTAATCTAAACATATTCTCTTTCGATTTGAAGACATTCTCCCTTGTCCTGTCATTACAGGCTCTCATAAATAATCTTGCTCCATCTTTCCTCTAAGTTCCCTTCAGGCACTGGAAGGCTGCGTTAGGTCACTCCAAAGTCTTCTCTCTCCAGGCTGCACAATCCCAGTTTTCTCAGCCTTTCCTCATTAGCAAAGCTGCTCCATCTCCCTGATCATCAACATATTAAAATTTCCTATAAAGTTAACAGAACTTTTGACCCTCAGGAGGGACAAAGCTGTCCTATGTTAAGAATTGTGTTCCTACAGGTAGATTTTTGAATAGGATCTTACCCAAACCTGGGTCCACTCCCAGGTATAGCCCTGTGTTGATCCCCAGTCTATCAAATGCTGATTTGTTGGTATTTAGAACATGTTGGGCAGGCAGTTTTCTGGGGTTTCATTCAGCCTTCTTATAATTTTACAGAACAAATGTTACTTCCCACAGTAATTGCCATCTTCCCTGTGCATAGAAATGACAGAGAGCCCTAACACCAGAACAATGAACACTGAACAGAATTATTTTAATTTCCAAAAAGGAAAAGTTAAATTAATGGTGAAAGACAGGTGGTGTTGGGTGGGACATCCCTGCTAGGTCTTGACTACTGTCAGTGGGCTGTAGGCAGACACAGGACTCTGGTTTCACGGTTTTCTACCCTTTCTAATGCGCTTGAGAATTGAAAAAGACGTGATATAAAACAGGACCTTTTTACAAAAAAATTGAAGGACACCTGGATAAAATCATTAACAACTTTGCCAGTATCTCCACATCTCTCAAGCTACTCCTTCATGTGAGTGTCTATAATGCTCAGAGCAAAGTTTCTTATGTGGCTAAAACACCATAGGATCAGTAATCTCCTGCTACCCCGGCTGTTATTTGAAGGATCCTAAAGGGTTTCATGGACAAAGCCAGGAGGTGAAACATAACTTAAATGACAGCAGCTCGTAGCTCCCAGAGACTCCAGAGGATTGTGTCTTCTTTCACAAGGATTGAATTCGATCCAAAGTGTACAAAACTTGTGTTGTGCCTCAAAGCTAATTGAGGATTTGTGGCTCTCTATCTCTCAGTTGGGAAAGGTCAACCTCGAAATTTCCAGGTCAGAACTGTTTGACAAGGATTTAGTGTCATCCACAACTTGGGACATGCCAACAGGATTTCTTGTTTAAAGGCAGTGCTGTAACTGTAAAAAGAGGCTAAGAGGGCAAAACTGTGAGGAAAGAGATGATTCATTCCAGTGATTTATACTTACACTTCCAGGCTCTCAGACTAAAAGATGTTCCCTCTCATTGCACGAGGCATGACTGAACCATCTTTCCACTATTGCACTATTGCTGAGTTATTGCAGTTTTGAAATGTAAATAGGAAAGATTTCCTAATCTGTGGGGTAATTTGCACAAACTAATTTGTACCTTCCTGGAAAGCCTGGATCCTTGCTCAGTGAAACAGGGCAGCCCAGCCAACTTGTTCTGTCATTTGGGAAATCAAAGACAATTCCAGAGATGA
The DNA here is from genome assembly GCA_013398075.1 of Notiomystis cincta. Classification (NCBI taxonomy): domain Eukaryota; kingdom Metazoa; phylum Chordata; class Aves; order Passeriformes; family Notiomystidae; genus Notiomystis; species Notiomystis cincta. The sequence continues at coordinate 271,963 of VZRX01024107.1, read as the reverse complement.
GCAGTGGGACACACATTTAATTATCACCAGCCTTTCTAAGCATTCCTGTTTTTCCAAGGTTATATGGCCGGACAGTTGGAATTAGGCTGCAGCCTGGGAGAACATTACACTGGCCTCTTGTGCACCATATGCCTTTTCATTGACAAACTAACACTTTTTAATGAGACGTGCTGAGGTTGTTATCCAAAATACATTCCTTATCCCAGATCTCATCTCTAGCACCTCTCCCAGGGGTATCTGGGAGTTTGGACTCAGACACATTTGCAAATCCAGGGCTTGATCAGGTCCCAGTGAAGTCAATAAAAATATTGTTGGTGCTGAGCAGACATGCATTAGGCTCAAAGGAAAAGTAAAACCCATCCAAGAAAATTACAGGTTCTTTTTTCAATCAAAATATGTCTTCTCTCTCTCTCTTTAATTTTTTTTCTGCTGTTTTAACTTTATAATGAGTTTCAAGTAACTGAGAAAATATTTAAATTTTTAAATGTTGAATAGTCCTGGCCCAAAGCCCAAAAAAGTTAATGTGACCTTCCTAATACATAACGCTTATTAATTTTGAAACTCACTGACTCCAGTCAAGAATTTTTGGGATGACAGAACACTGAGATGTAGAAAAAGAAATACCAAGAGGTTGAGAAGTGAACTTTAGTTTGCAGGTATCACCATTTCCAGAAAAATGGAAAAAGAAGAATAAACACCTGCAAAACTTTGGTGAGTTAAACGTTTCATAAGCAGAACCTCAGGCTTATGTTAATGCAATCATTTACACGGGAATATTAATTTTGAAGCTTTTGTGGCTTTAGTTAAGCTGTTGCTTAGAGAAGTGGTACACTCACAAAACAGCCCCTGGAAGCTACAGGGGCAGGTCTGTGCATCCCACCACCCTTCCTGACCCTGCAAAGCATTACAGATGTGCACATCATTTTCTTCCAGACAGTGGGGTCAGGGGTGAGATGCTGCTTGCAGGTGAGGATGAGGTTGGAGACCTGCATCCCTGTGGAGTCCTGCAGCAGAGAGCACCTGTTCCTGGCACTGTCTTGGGACGTGGAGGGGAAACATGGGATTAAATAAGCACTTTTGTTTCTCGATGTGAGGTCTGGACCTCAGCAGGGGGAAATCAGTCGGAATCCTCAGGGATCCCGTTGCTCTCACCTTCCCAGAGCCCTTCCAGCCCATGACCTCGGCAGGGAATGAGCTGTTTGCCATCTCCACTCACTCCATCGGCAATGCTAAGGTGCAAAGGTGACTGCAGTCACCAGCCCTCGGCGGTGTCCCTGCTGGAGCCCCAAGCGGGGGGTGGCAGACGAGGGGACGGGGTTAGCGGCTCTCTGTGACAGCGGGGGGATGATCCAAGGGTCCGAAGTCATCCCGAAGGTCAGAGCAAGCATTACGTCCTCCCCGCCCACTCTGCTGCCGGGGCTCGGGGGAATCGCAGTCCGCCCAAGTGGATGACAGCTTGCCGGCACTTAATGACAGGCTGGGTGCAGACTGGCTGCCCAGACAAAGACGGGAAGTTTGGCGCTGCCCGGGGCAGGGGCAGGGACCGGGGCCGAGCAGGGACACGGCGGGACCGGGGGGCTCCATCAGCCCGGCAAAGCCGCGACCGCTCCCTCGCCGGCTCCGGAGCCAGGCACAGACCTCTCCTCCTCCTCCTCCTCCTCGTCCTCCTCCTCGTCCCCGAGCACTGTGAGCCGCAGCCCCGGCAGGACGCGAGGTAAGCGCGGCTCCGCCGGCCCCGGCCGCGGGGACAGCCCGAGCCCCGCGTGGCTCCGCGGCTCTCAGACATTCGGGGGAAACCTCGCGTTTTTCACACATGCACAAACATCTTTCTTCTGCCGGTGTCCCTCTGCCGTGCCCGGCTTCCTCCGGCTCTTCTGCTCTCCTGCTTCCCTCNCTCGCTGGTTTTCTCCTCCCCCCGAAGCCGCCCCCCCTCCCCCTTTCCGCCTCCCCTCAAGTTTCTCCTTCTGTCTGATTAAATGAGAAGGAAGTGTGGGAGTGGTGGTTTTGAAGCTCTCCCTTTAAGAGGCAGCCTGCAGTGACGAATTGTTGAAATTGCCATTGCAGGATGGCATTCCGCTATAAATTCATTGTTCCACCTCCTCTCATCTTCACATTTCTCTCCCTTCTCCTCTTGTTCACATCGACAGACTGGGGATAACAACAACAACAACAGGAAAGATACAGGGAGGGGGCTTTTACAGAAATCCAGGACATTTTTCCTTCTTGGGCTTTTTNGAATCGCAGTCCGCCCAAGTGGATGACAGCTTGCCGGCACTTAATGACAGGCTGGGTGCAGACTGGCTGCCCAGACAAAGACGGGAAGTTTGGCGCTGCCCGGGGCAGGGGCAGGGACCGGGGCCGAGCAGGGACACGGCGGGACCGGGGGGCTCCATCAGCCCGGCAAAGCCGCGACCGCTCCCTCGCCGGCTCCGGAGCCAGGCACAGCCCTCTCCTCCTCCTCCTCCTCCTCGTCCTCCTCGTCCTCCCCGAGCACTGTGAGCCGCAGCACCGGCAGGACGCGAGGTAAGCGCGGCTCCGCCGGCCCCGGCCGCGGGGACATCCCGAGCCCCGCGTGGCTCCGCGGCTCTCAGACATTCGGGGGAAACCTCGCGTTTTTCACACATGCACAAACATCTTTCTTCTGCCGGTGTCCCTCTGCCGTGCCCGGCTTCCTCCGGCTCTTCTGCTCTCCTGCTTCCCTCTCTCCCGCTCACTCTCGCTGGTTTTCTCCNAGGGCAAAAGAAGGAAAGCAGCCCACCGGAGCCCGAGAAAGTGCCGAGTCGCAGCAGACCTGCCCTTGCTGCTGCTGCTGCTGCTGGCGATGATCCTGTGACTACAGCAGAGAAGTGGAAGAGGAGTGGGAAGTGCTCAAACTTCTCTACTTGCCGGCTCCGAGCCGTCTCTCCTCCTTTTCCTCTCTCCTCACTTTGCCTCCCTGGCAGCAGCGATTTGTGATTTTT
>VZRX01024107.1:211441-268605 GCA_013398075.1 Notiomystis cincta | reverse complement strand
GCGGCGCTCCGTGTCCCGGGCCCGGCAGGTGGAGCTGCTGCTGGTGGCCGACGCCTCCATGGTGCGCAAGTACGGGAAGGGGCTGCAGCACTACCTGCTCACCCTGGCCTCCATCGCCTCCCGGCTCTACGCGCACGCCAGCCTGGAGAACCACGTGCGGCTGGCCGTGGTGAAGGTGGTGGCGCTGGGCGACAAGGAGAAGGGGCTGGAGGTCAACAGGAACGCGGCCACCACGCTCAAGAACTTCTGCAAGTGGCAGCACCAGCACAACCGCCTCGACGACGACCACGAGGAGCACTACGATGCCGCCATCCTCTTCACCCGCGAGGTAGGCATGGCCCGATCCATAGGCATGGCCATGACACTGACGAAGTGTCCCTCGAGTGTGGGGTGGCCGGGCTGGTGGCCCTCCAGTGGTTGCCTCCCCACTCACGGATCCGGCTTGTCCATCAGGCAGTGCAGAATCTCAGGGACTGGCATCCACACGCAGCTGCCGGGGATGGCAGAGGGGTTGAGGTTTGTGTGTCCCCTGCCCTGTGCTGTCACCCCCGCTGTGGGCACACCAGTGCAGTGTTGGGACTCCAGCCTCGTGTAGAGGTGGGAACTTTGGTCATGGGACTCAGTCTGACGTCCCTCAGCTTGAGACACGACTTTGTCCTGTATGTCCCAGTGAGATGTATAACACCCGGCTCCTCTCTCTCTGCAGAGGTGGTCCAGGCAGGAAGGGCTGATAGCACTTCTTAGCCTAAATTAGTCCCCAAACAAACCTGCTAGTGAAAGTGGTGGAGAGCACCTTAAGAGTACAGACGTCTTGCTTGTGGAGGACACTGGGACGCTATTTCCAGCAAGAATAGCTCCACCGCACTGGAAGCCAGCAGCACTTGTGGTTCAAGTGTAGGACGTAAATGCAGACCGCAGGTAAACAGAGCTGCACAAGCCGAGGGAGTTGGGCTGGTGGCAAGGGGCTGCAGTCCCTGTCTTGTCCCCAGGTGGGTGCCCTGATCAGCTGGGGTTGGATCTGGCTGGTGTTGCCCATGCAGAGCTGTGCCTTGTTGTTCCGTGCTGGGTTGTTGATTAATTGCATTGCCAGAGGTCGTTAAGGGACATTGCTCTGGTAGACATGTGGCCGAGTTTATGCAATGAAGTTCTTCTGTAAGAATATCCCTTCAGCGGTTTGGGTTTGGTGTTTTCTTTTTTTCCCTTTCCCCAAGTACGAAAAAAATAACTGCATGACTTTCCGTTCATTTGAGTTCTCTAGCTTTGCTACATTGTAGGAGCCTGCCAAAAAGGATGCTTTGGATGGTTTGTGGAAGGAGTTGCTCCAGAAGGGGGAAAAAAAGCGCCTGGCTTGCTTTTATAGCTGTAAATAGTTGAAACATTAGGTTCTGTGTCAGGCATCACTTGTACAACAGGAGCCCTTTTTAGCAGTTCAAAGCCCATCCGTGCAATTTGCAAGCTTGCTTTCTTTTTTTTTTTTTTTTTTTATCAGTATAACCTGAATGAAAGCAGGCGACCTAGGCGGAGTCAGAATGTTTTTGGGTTTGCTATAAACATCTTTTCTGGTGGCTTATTAAGCCTGGGCCAGAATCCATCACTTCTCTCTGAAGAGTGTTTCTTTCTGCCAGTATTCCCACTTATTTCCCTGGGCTGTATGACAATTCAGAAATGCTTAGGGTGGTGACTGTGGACCTTAACATTAATTATTAAGTTAATTTGGATTGAGATAGGATGAGAATTTAAAGTGCAGCTGTTTTCCAGATGCCTAGCTGTAATTCTTTGCATGGACACCCTCCTGCCAGAATAGGAGGATGCTGTTAATCAGTAATCCACTTTTAAAGACTCATGAGCAATGCATAGAATTACCTCTCTGGGATGTAAGTAGTACCCCAAAGAAGCAAAACACCACAGTTCCTGTGGTCGCCTTCCACTCTTAAGATGCAAATGTTGCTTGCACTGCTACTCAGGGCTGCTTCATGAGAAAAAAGCACAGGCTCGTGTTTTCTTGGTTTACATTTTAACAGCTTTAACTCTGGGATTAGCTCCTCGATGCAGTTCAGCACAACTTAATCTGCTTTAGTGCTTTGCTGTGTGCACACGGACATTGTTTGGCAGTGTTTGACTGAATTAAGAACCAGACTGGAGTTTCTTGCTACATGTGTTCATGATGTTCTTTGCAGGGAGTGTGTGTGAGCCCACACGATTTTTATATGCTTATGCTTGAAATGTCAACATGGATCTATTTGCTCCCTGTGGAATGTAAACATGAAAAGGGTTAAAGGATGAAATAGCAGTGGAGATGTTTCCTGGAGAAAACAGCCCCACTTTGAACTAAAGGAGAGATTTTTTCCAGTTTAGCTTTTCAATGAGAGTGGCAGCAGTTGGCAGGAGAACACCACTTTTACAACTCTGTTTTGGATGGATGAAGTTGGTTGCTAAGCTACAAGACGCCGAGCCGTGGCTGCGTGTTTTGATGGGCTCTGAATATCGTCATGCTGATTTTTGAACATCCAGATGTCTCTTTCTAAGGGCCTTGGGTTTCAGGCATTGGGCAAACTTGTGAGGTACATTTTCCATCGTTGTTTACTAACTGAGGCCACCTTGAGCTTCGTGTCTCTCCGTCAACAGAATAATATTTGCGGATCATTTGTCAGCTGAATGCATAGTCTCAGCTGTATGGAGCTGGTTTCATGTAGATAGAATCTGCATTGTGCATGGCTGCTTCCATACAAATCCCTAATATAATAATTATCTTTGTTCCAGAGTGACATTTGCTTGGATTGTTTTTTTTTTTTTTACACCAAAAGAGGGCTTTATTTGACTTCCTTATAAAAAAAAAATCCCGACAGAATTCAACAATGTTGCTTCGTCCTCTTTGGTTGTCTTTACTTCTTTAAAAATAAATTAGTCACCACTGAAAGACTGAGAGTGCATTGCCAGCTCTCCTTTACTATTAAATTAGTAGTGGTTCAAATTATATTATATAAGTTCAAATTATGGTCGTCATTATCATCATCATTCATACTAGGAAGCATTTCTCATGCAAAAAAACTTAGAAGGCAGTTTACTGATTCTGAGTTAAAACAGCCACTTACTTCTGGTCATAATCTGTATTTAATTGGATAAGGGCTTTAAAAAATTACCCTGCAGATCACAGTAAATCGATATGAACATGAATTCAGTTTGGGGTAATACAGGCAACATGTTAAAGCAGGTTTTAGGCTTTGTGTTGCTTACTAGTGATGACTAGGGTCCATTAGCTGCAGTGGGTCCTGTGTTTCCTCTGTAAATGCAAGGAGCACTAGAGTTACATCTCTGGCCATTGTGAAAACCTTCAGTGGACACAGAAATTATCTGTCACAGATATTGCAGAAATTCAGTTGGGTTCCACAGTGATTGTTTAAATCTGATAATGAGAAGTGTATTTTCCCTGTGGTCCCATCTCTCATGCTGACCCATGACGAGCAGGATCAAGCATGACAGGTCTGAATTGACAGTAAGAAAACATGATAATTTTCTGATATTTCTAAGTTTCCCCAAGGCAGCTTGACCATAACAGCCTTAAAGAGTACATGGGTCCCCTGCTGTTAGACTGCTTTGTGGTTGAGTGCTTGACAGCAGCTGTAAATCTTTGGGCCACATGAATCCTAGAGCATCCTCCATAGAATATGGTGGTGCAAGGATTCAATTCTGGTGGCCAGGTGAGTCCTCCACCCCATAGGGAAGTGGCTGTGTGGTGGGGAGGAGGAAGAGCTTGCAAAGCCCTCTTTCCCTGGCTATTAGATCACTTGTTCTCCATGGCAGTGAAGTCAACAGCAAATTTAGAGTTTAGACCTTTTTTATTGTTCACAGAAGCTGGAAGCAGATTATCTTCAGATTTTTATGGGTGCAACAAAACACTTGCCAGATTATTTGTCACAGTAGCAAAACAGATTAGATGGGACTTGCAAACTGCAGTTGAACTCACACTGTTCTTTTTCTGAGGTCCAGCCTGCTCTGCAATTATCCTCTAGAATTCATCCAATCTATTTCATTAGTGGCTCTTAGTTAAATTTTGAGTGAACTATTGAATGCATTTGGACAAAATCCAGCTCTCTTCCTTTTCCCCCAGTTCTGAATCATCTGAAGATTAAAATAGATGTTTGTCACAGTAAATGCAGACATTAGGAGCAAGAAAAAATCCTTTCCTAAGTGCTTGTTAGCGTCATATGTGATAGTACCATCATGCCTGGCTCAAACAGAGGGTTCATGCTAGAGCCAAAGGCCACTGTCCTGTCTTTTTCTACACAGTAATTATATGGGGCTGGTGTGTTTGATTTAGTTTAACTGTCCATCTGGCAGTGCTGTTGAAATTTAACAGCATGCTTTGTATTATCTCAGCTCTGTAGATGATAATTTCATTGCATGGAGCACATGCTTTCTTTGGCTCTAGTTCTTTCTTCTTTCTTTTTTTTTTTTTCTTTTCTCTATTATCATCTTCCAACAATTATTATCCCTTAGTAGTAAAACAAATCACTCTACCAATGGTCAATAGAATAGATTTCACTGTTTATTATTGTAACTCTGAAGAAATTGTAGTGTAATGTGCCTACCAGTTTCATAGTGTTTTCACCAACTTTGTTGCACATCTAATACACTTAAATAACGTCCTTAGGGAAAGCAAAGCGGGACATAACTGATGTTTGATTCACCCTGATCTAGAGAGATGGTGTGGAGTTTCCCCACAAAGGAGCTGTGGCTTAGGCAGGTTACTTGGTTGTCAGTCACCAGTTGCATAACTGAGACTTCTCCCCATGCAGATTCAAAATGCTTTATATGCAATTTGTCAATATTTTTCAATAATCTGTATTTTGCATAACTTTGCTGTTTTTTCTTTCAAATGCCCAAGCCCCAGGCCCGTATTTGTTACATGAACCTCAAAAGCAAACAGCCTCAATATTTAGCTAAACTACTGGAGAAATACACGTGGGTTTTGTTTTGGTAGATATGGCAGGTATCAGCATTGTGGTTTTCCTCAGGAGGTAAGAGGCTTTGTCCACCCTCTCAAAATGTAGCCAGGGGAGGACAGAGGAGTGACCCAGTGAGTCTGACAGGAGTCTTTCCTCACCAAGAATCCTTTCTGCTGATGTGAACATTACGTTTTTAAACCACATGTGCCATTCTACGTTGCTGTGACATCACTAAGAGTTCACCCACTTTGCGGAGAAGCTCATGGGAGAGTGTGTGTGTGTGTTCCTAACACCACCTCAACCCACTCTCCCTGCCCAGGACTGCGGTGGGAACGCTGCTGCAGGAAGTCAGAAAGTCGTGCTTAATTCCTTCCTCTGCTTGAGGGATTTTAGGTCTGTATCGCCCACCTCCCAGGAGAGGTCCTTAACCAGGAGGTCGTAAGCTGTTCCAGGTGTTAAGGAAATTTTCCACCCCTCTGACCAAAGCTCTGTCACTGTTTAGTGAGTAATTCATATGGTGAGAACGAGAGCAGTCGTGACCTGAAGCCGCTGACTGGAGTGCAGCACTTGGAGCAAGGTGGTCTGGGTTCCTCAAGTATGGAGAGAAGGCTGTTCCTGTAATTTAACACAGGTGGTTCAGTGGGAGAGAAGGATGAGCAACTGGGACCAAAAATTGGGTCCCTTCACTGACTGCACTTCAGCTGCAGCCGAGGGTAGAGACATCTTGGGCACGGGGACTGCTCCAGGAGGAGCCACAGCTCATTGTGTGCATGGCAGTAGCCTGGTGTAGACCATACAGTGCTATCCTAAAAACACTGCTTCTAGTTGGCCTCATCCCTGGAAGGAATTTGTAGCTGGATCATGGTCTTACTGGGAAAAGGCTTTAGCTGATGAGCTGTTGTAAAGAGACCAGAAGAATAAGTGAACAGAACTGTAAAGGTTTTAGCTGTGCATTACAAGAAGGTGATGTGCAGCTTGGCCTGGTACAAAGCCTCATGCTGTGGGTTCCTCTCATTCTGATCTGAGAAGCTCTGTAGGCTCATCTTCCCTCTGGAACAAAGGTAGAGAAACATGACAGATCTGAACCCCAATAAGCGAAGTGCCCAGCTGTTCCAGACTGTGAAACTGTGGCACTTTGAGGCCCACAGAATCCCAATCTTTAATCTCTCTGAGGGGTAGATAACTCAGAAGATCTGAGGACATGTTCTTCTGCCCTTACATCCCACCACACTGTCCACATTGGTGCTCACACCCTGTTTTAGATCTGGTCAGCGGGCTCTGACCTATTATCAGGTTTCACTAAACAGTTTATTCTTGTTTTGAAACTACTGAACACATTTCAGGTGAAATAAAGTCCCTGCTCCAGCCAGGACGTGGTGACAGTTATCTCCCTTCACAATAATGCCATGTATACATGGCAGCCAGCCAGCTGCTCCTGGTGGATATTGAATGCCAAGAAAACTTGGCCTCTAATGAGCTGTCTAATTAACTACTAGACTTGTGATGTACAGCTTAGCTTTACTAAGCCATTCCTTTGCCAAAGCTTAAGTCTTAACATCTCTTGCCTCCTGCATAGCAAATGCATTTCCTTGTCATTCTTCTGTTTTGAAACTACTGTAAAGCACATCAAGGGCCAGGCTGCTTTTCTTCTTTAGAAATATCAAAAAAATATTCTTTCAAGCTTCTGCCACTGTTTCAAGGCAATTGAGTATACAGAACGGAGTAGCTGATTAACTTTCTGATAGAAGCAAAAATACCCAGAGTGAAATAATCTTTGGAAACTGATTTTATGTCTCACGATTTATGTCTTTCCTTGTGCTTTAGCTGGAGTATGAAAAGTTGAGGCTACCCACACAGATTTTTTAAGATTGCATCATTACATTGAAGCCTGTTTTTAACAAAATATTAATATATTTTCCAGGGAAATAAAACCTTTTACTGTACTCCCAGAAAGTTTACTTCATGAAAAGTAGTAGACTGCTTTTCAGGACTGCCCAGGAAAGCACAAAACAAGTGTAACTATTGATTCTGGTAACAAATAATCCATAGCCAGTGTTTGATGGGTAAGCAGGCATAATTTTCAGTAACATCACTTGAAATCAAGCTGTTGGGAACCTGGTACTGGTGAATTGACCCGAAAGCAAACTTTTCAGAATATTTGTCTCAGAAATGCCACCTGGCAGGCTGCAGTTCTGTTTGTAGTATATACTATGAATAGAAATATATTCCAGTTCAAATCATGTAGAGGCAGGAGAAATAAAAAGTGAGTGAGAAAATGACAACATAGAGGAGCCTTCAGTAATCCACTTAAATGATTACTGACAATGTCAGCCTTAGCTGCAAATGAGCATCCTCAGGCAGTCACCAGGGGCTGGAATTGGCAGGGAAAACCAGGATACCCAATCCATGCTCTGCTCAAAGCACAGCCACGGCATGCCCTGCTCTAGCAGCAGATGGGCAGCCCACAGACATCCCCAAAACAGCTTCTTTCAAAGGAGCTAATACCAGAAAATATTTCCTGTCCTTGTTTCCCGAATCCTTTACAAGCCCCTCTGCTGCTTCCCAGCTGGGATTTGGCGGCGGCTGCAGGACTCCCACACCGACTGCTGGAGGGCCACAGGGAGGTGGCCATGGAGCTACATGAGGGACCAGGGCTTTGCTGTAGCACTGCCCACCACTTTCTGACCCCAGGGTGGTCACTCTTCTCCTTCCTGGGGGTGGCTGGTCCCACACCATCTGAGGACACCTGTTTTCCAGCTGTCTGTGGGGCATTGGAAGAGCTAGGTGATTTCACATATAAGCAGTTTGCAGAATCATGTCTTTCTTGCTGTGGGATTTTCTAGGACCAGCCTCTGGTACAGCCCTAATATCTAGGGAAGACAGTACTGCAATCCTGTGCACAGCTTTTGAAATGCTGAGGTGAGATTTTGGTAACATCTCTGCCCTAATGTTCCATGCTCCACACATCCCATCAGAATTAACTCTGTGGAAGTTTATGAGATTGCCTGCTTAGGAAAATTATGTTCTTTTAGTTATATTTGTGTCATGAAATACGGTGAATCATTGTGAGATCTGGCTGTGCCTGCTGGTGTAAATTCCCAGCATAGCTGCTTCTTGTGTGCAAATGGGAGTAAATCCTGACTGGCAAGAGGCATCTGTGTGCTGGCACCATTGTGCCCACACTGGGAGCAGCACTGATGTCAGTAGCTATGCAATAGTGACGCCCAAACACAGGGAAAGACCGAGTGACATAGAATCTACATTCAGAGACAAAACCTGAATTAATGCAGTTTATACTATTACTGGCACTGTCAACCTGTCTAGCCTTCCGCCAGTAAGCTGCTTTGTGTCTGATTTATGTGCTTTTTGGTACTTGTGTAAGAATTTCAGTTCAGCTGCTTGTGTGGATTCAGGTCAAATTGCACTGTCACAGAATCACAGGATCAATATTGTCGGTAATGATCTCTGAGATCATTGAGTTCAACCTGTGACTGACCAGCACCTTGTGCTAGACCATGGCACTGAGTGCCACATCCAGTCTTTCCTTAAACACCTCCAGGGACGGTGACTCCACCACCTCCCTGGGCAGCCCCTTCCAATATCAAATCGTACTCTCTCTAAAGAAATTCTTCCTAATGTTCAACCTAAACATCCAGCTTAAGACCGTGTCTTCTTGTCCCATTGATAGTTCCCTGGGAGCAGAGCCCAACCCCACCTGGCTGTGGGAGTTGTGGAGAGTGACAAGGACCATGTTCATGTAAAGGGTTTATTGGATATGAACCCAAACAAAAGTAATAGGAGTTCAAGGATTGGATCTTCTTTGTTGAATATTTGACATAAGAATAACATGACCTCACTTGAGGCCTCTTCCAACATTGCTTGAAAACTGCTGAAAATTATGCAAAGTTTATTTGTCTAAATAGAACTGGAAAAATTTTGCATTTCTTTTAAAGCACTTCAGAATGTGCATCCCATACCTTCTCATGCAGAGCCAGAGGCAAAGTCTGGGGACCTGGAGGCTTAGAGAGAAAATTGTCTACATGTTATCTGCAGTGCTACAGAATGGAAGTTTTCCGTAAACCATGGATTACACCTGTGAAAATCTGGAAATGCAGAACTTTTCCCTCTCTTCTTGCCAGGCTGTTTTGGTTATTGGTAGTGCAGCATTTAAATCTTAGTATTAAGTAGCAACAAGAGTGAATTTACCAAGAGTTCCCAGGCACCTGGAAGCCAGAACTGAGCCTGGTACTTCTCCTCCTTTTATGTAATATTGCTTTGTATTTTTAGCTTGAAAATTTCTTTGTTGGGAAAAAAAAAACAACAACTTTTTTTGGGTTTTTTTTGTAAAGAGATGGTCTGTCACAGTATCTGTGCACTCAGTGTGGTTTTCTTTGACTTCAGTGGGATTTGAATCCTGTGCATTTCCAAGTTTGCCTAACCTGTCATAATCAGTGAACGCTGCTGCTCTGAAGTCTCCTCCAAGGTGTCTCTTATTCAGATGGATTAATTATGAAACGCTTCATAAAAGGAAGTCCTTACAGAAAGAGATCTGAAGGGAAGAAGAGAATCTTGAAAATGAAGGGGGAAAAGTGCTCTTTGATCATTTTGATAATAACATTTGTCATGCCTTGAAAATGACAATTTCATTCAACCACAATGTAATGTTGAAGTGTTCCAAATAGCACGGCCCCACTTTTCCTTCTCATCCAAAAATGTTTATATATGCACAATAACACTAGTATTCTTCCTTCTGCTCCAACAGAAGCACGGAAAAGTTACTGCTGGTGATAAAAACACAATGTCTGACTAAGTTGAAAGACAGAACCTGATGCTACCTGCATGGGTTTTGGAGACACCCCATATCTACATGTGGGAGAACTGGTTAAGTTGTTGGGATTTTGCACTCTCTCCTATCACTGACTCTCAGCAATCTCTGAGAATTGCTAAATACTTGGTATATTATTGGGTAACACACTATTAATTGTACTGCTTGACAGATGTAAAATGAGGTTTCACATGTAACAATCTCATTTCTGTTAGGTGAGTATAGCATTGGCTTCAGAAGAGAAAGGTGATCTCTGGTTCAAGGACTCATCAGGAAGCTGAAGCTTTCTCAGTGCCTTCGTTTACCCTCTGTAAATAAAGAGAATTTTCTGGTTTTATAGTCAGTGAGGAAATTCTTCCACAGTATGTTTTCAGTACCTACCTCAACGCAAGTGTGAGCATTGCAGAAATACAGGTTTAACTAACAACAGCTAACTGCAGAACGTATCCAAAACCTGTTAAAGTCCATGCAAATACTCCCACTGACCTTACCAGGGATTGGCTTCCTGCACTTTTAACATCTTTAGCTGGAACCTTGCATCGATGTTTTCATCCAGGTCCTGCCATTGGTGAAGGTGACTTTAACTGGTTGTTACTGCTGGGTGTAAAAATTTATTTTAATGATTTTTTTTTTTTCTTTTCCCTTTCCTGGGCAGGATTTATGTGGGCATCATTCCTGTGATACCCTGGGAATGGCAGACGTTGGGACCATCTGCTCCCCCGAGCGCAGCTGCGCGGTGATTGAAGACGACGGCCTCCACGCAGCTTTTACAGTGGCTCACGAAATTGGTATGCAGTGCCTTTTCTGTTCCCCTGCCAAGCCAAACACTCGCAACAGCTGCATTAGGAACCAAAATACCCCGCAATTAATTCCAGATTTCCCCCGGCCCAGAGCCCCGCCTGGGGATTAGGGCTGTGTACATATGCACTTCAGGGTTAACTAATAAGGGATCAGAAGGCAGGGGAAGGCGCACAGTAGGTGTTTCCTCCCTGACAGTGGCCTTTCTAAGCAGCAGTTGAAGTGAAAATTCAAAGGCTGCTGCTACTGCCCAAAGATGTCAGTGCATGGCCCTCCTGAGAAAGCTTTTGGCCCATCTGTTGTAATTTGCATGCATTTATTTATCGGAAAATAAGTCACATTTTTCAACTTGTTGCATGCGCTACTGTTAGGAAATTTTTTCCTTGTATTATCTGCAGATAAAAGCTTTTGTGGCAGAAAATCCAACATAATTCTAATATCTTTGTAAGTACATGGGAATTCCACCTTTATGAATCCTGTAATAAGTGAAATAGTATTTAAGTGATAAAGGTTTGGTCACAAAACCTGTTTAGCTTTGTTTCAGCTTCCACTTCAGTGGACAGCAATTAAATTTAGGAGCCTTGTGTACCCTTCAGAAGGGTTTAACATAGATTTAGTGACAGAAGAAAGTTTGTGTCCTGGAATATTAGATCTGTCATGATATATCCCTTCAGAGAGACTGCTGCCATCTTGATCATGTTTAATTTACTGATGTTTTGGGAACTGTGTCCGCTGGAAATACATTTGCTATAAGGGCTATTCACTCTGGGGAGTGAACAGCAATTCAAAAGTGGAGAATGTTCTTTTTTTTCTTTATAATTTTAATATTCTTGGAATGAAATAACAAGGAAAGGAGAACTATGATAGAGAGCCAGCTGCTGAATTGCCTTGTACCTTATGCCAAACCAAAGTAAAGTTTGCTTTGGGAGTATCATTGCAGTGGTTCCATTTTCAAGGAGCTTGCAGGTAGAGGCTGAGATCTGAGTGCCTTATACATATGGCTCAGGAAACAGAGGTCACCAAGGATGGAAAATGACCTGACTCTTCAGTGACCAGCGATCCTAACCCCCCTTCTCTTACAGCTCTACAAAGGAATTACATCAGTAGTGGCTGGAGAAGGGATCAGGCATTGCATGAAAACATGAAATATTGTAGCAAGATGAGTCTCCAGAGCAGAAATTTTATTTTGGTAAGCGATGTAAAGAAAAGAAAAGGTCCTCTGGAGTCACTAACTCAGTGCCTTTGGAGATAAGCAGCGCAGAAAGACAGATTCACATGGGATGTGGATGCTCTGAATGAGCCACCACAAACCTGGGATGTGTTAGGCGGCAAACTTAGCCTGTCATTTGAAGCCAGAGTGCTGGGGACACTGCTTGTGTCCCCTTGCACCCAGAAGTGATGCCTCTGCTGAGGGTCAGTGAGCAGGCTTGGGTGAGAAGCCTTCTTGTGGTGCCAGTGTTGATGGATCTGGTGTGTGGAGAGGAGAGCACCATCTTTCCTGCCATTTTATCAGCAATAAATACATTTTCAGGTAGATTAAAAATGAAAGAACACAGATCAGTAAAGACAAGGGTGAGCAGCAAACATTCACATTGTTACCATCAATTCCACACAGAAAACATATAACTAAAAGTAATTTATTTTTAGTGATCTAGAAGCACATTGTGGAGAAAGGTCATTTTCATACCTAGGCATTTACAGGAATCTCTAAAAACTATAATTTTCAATGTAAAAAAGGCATGAATTGAAATGAATAAATAAGAACCCTAATGGACATAAAACCTCTAGTTTGAGGCTGTTTAAAATAACATCCTTTTTTTTTTTTCCTCCTCACCAGAAGTTTTTAAGAAAGGTGGGGTGTCAAGTCACAGAATGATCTTTGTGTGTGTGGCCTGAAGTGGTAGAAGCTGAGAAGAAAACACAGCTAAAATTGCTGGAGTACTTAAATTAAATCAAAGGTCAAAAAACGATGAAAAATAAAAGTGTGGCATGGATACCCTTTAGTTAAGCACTTTGGGGAAAACCTTGCTTTATTTTATTTGGAGACCAGATTTCTTCCTACAATCCAGAAATCTCCAAGTTCCCCCTGTCTTGTGGGCAGGGTGTAGCTTTAATTTTACAGTGGCTCAGTTCCTCAGTCAGAGGGGATGCTCTGAGCTGGAGATGTTCTTTTCAGTAGGAAGGTCAAGGTGAGCCACTGAGTGAAGCAGAAGTCACTCTTAGCAGATTTTGTTCGTGGGGAGCAGCTGCAGCATCATTAAGGTGAACTTGGTCGTGGGAGTGTCCTCGCTGTGAGTTCCAGGGGATCTGAACGCTCTTGTTTCCCCCCTGAAGGATCCAAGAGCATGTTCCAGGATCAGATTCTTTCTCTGGAAGGCAACCAAAGTAAATTGAATTGCAGCTCTACCAGACCAGGAGGATGCACAGCCCAGGGGTTCAGGTTGGATTGCTGCACAGGAAGCCAAAAAGCAGCTTGCTGCAGAATAAACCTGCTGCTTCTGTTGCCAAGGTTTCTGCCACATCATGTGTGAGATGTTTGTTTTATTTCTTTCAGATAAAATAGATGGATTTTGACCAGTGGTTTTTGAGGGGGAGAGAATGAATGAGCAGCAACAGGCAAAATCTCCAAAGGCCTGTAAAGGAGAGCACAGAAAGGAATAGATGCAACCAAATTCTTGGTACAACTGATTAGCTGGCAATTAGAGGTGGAGATCTTTATATAAAGTTTGATAAGGTAGGACCTGAATCTTGTCCTGCATATATGTAGGAAAATCAGTAAAAGCTTGTCTCCAATATCAAATGGAAAAAAAAGAGGCTAAAGCAACAAAAAAACCAGAAAGAAACCTTGTAACTTTGAATGTTTATCTTCAGAATACAGGGGAGCAGTGCTAATACCATAAATGTTATTTTGAAATCATAGCCTGCCAACACATCCAGCCACCAACAGTAAATCCATATCTGGTTGTTTTCCAGCAGGGGACATGCTATTGTCAGTTGGGACAGTAGTAGCTTCATTTGCACAAAAATAACCCTCTGGACTGTTGCCTGAAATCATCAGTTCATCACCATGTTGTGGCATATGGATGCCTTTTTTAACTTCTAGCAGCTCCTTCAGCTACACCTCCACAGCTCTGCAGAGCTGTCTGAGCTTAGGCACAGTGTGGAGGCATTCTCCAAGTCTTTGTTATCAGCAGCCTGTTGTCTGTAAAGATGATGTTTCCTTGTGTCATGCACTTCCCTGCCTCTTGGGGACATGTGGAGAAGAGCATTAAAGAACCTGAGATTGCTTATAATCTCAACAGTTATTTAATGTTTTTCATAGGGCAGCACTATATTGCTTCTCCATATATTCCTTACTGAAATAACCATCAGGAAAGAAAAACAATGAGATTTGCACTCTAATACTCAGGACTCTTGGGTTGGAGATTTGTTGCTTTGACAGTGCTGAATTATAAACTAGTGAAGATAAGCATGATCCAGCATCTGCAACAGGCACAGTGAATCAGTTTGAATTACATTTAACATCTTTTGTGATGGGATATATCCATGATTTTCAGCCTGGTGCTGTGTTTTGAGGTACAGTCATGGTCAGAAGTTTCTGCTGGAGTCCCACTGTGCTTTGGCACAGCCATACCACCACCCTAAAGAGTTTGCCATCTACAAAAACAAAATGAGAAGAGTTCAGGGGGATAGAAGTGGATCTACTGCTTGTTTTATCAACAGGAAATTTCCCCAAATCACAAAGGGAATCCCAGGGAAAGCCAAGAATTAAACTTGAGTTTTGATCTAGAGTCTCTTGATCTAGTCCTTAAATACAAAATCATCCTTCCTGCAGCCTTCAAGCAGGCAAAGCTCCAGTTCAGCTCAGTGGGAGTTACATGGGTCTAACAGTTTAAATTATATCTATCTTTGTTCTTTCCATCAATCTTGAGAAACTAACTTTTTTAAAAAGAGGCAATACAGCCGTTTTTGTCAGTGATAATGTTCATTTGACCTTTTGCAATGTTCCTACTCCTCTGTTACACAAACACTCTGGCATGCAGTAACTCCTTCTGTCCTCCTGAGTAATATGGTTTACTGATGTTCTTTCCAAGTATTTTATTTTTAGGCTATAGCTTTAGCATTGCTACGTGGAACTAATTAAACCTTTGTTCATTAGTTTCCTTTTATCTTTCATATGTGACTTTTGGGGAGGAAAGGCCAAAGGGCGGGATAAAAGCAGCCTTCAAATATGTATAAAAAATCGCTGCAAAAATTTGCATAAGAAAATCATTCCTTGTGTCCACCTGGGACAGCACAAGGGGTAATGGCCTGAAATTGCAGCAAGGGAGATTTGCTTTAAGCATTAGCCAAAATCATCTTAAGCAGGACAGTTGAGGGCAGGACTGAAGTGCTTGGGGAGGCTCCATTTCTGGAGGTTCACAGGAGCCAGCTGGCTAAAGCAGCTGTGGCTCAGGGGATGCTGATCCTACCCCAGGGCAGAGGGATGCACAGGATGCCTTTTCAAGATCTCTGCTCAGCATCATTTTCTGTGGTTATAAGGAGTTATCACAACATCTTCCACAGCTGGGCTGTGTAATGCCTGAAACCAAGGGCCAGCACAGAAACTAAAACTAGAAAATCATGGAATAGTTTGCATTGGAAGAGGCCTTAAAATGATCCAGTTCCACCCCTGCTATGGGCAGGGACACCTTCCACTAGCCCAGGTTGCTCCAAGCTGGCCTTGACCATTTCCACAGCTTCTCTGTGCCAGGGCCTTACTGCCCTCACAGCCAAGAATTTTCTTCATATATGAAGTAACAAGTTTGATACCAAATCTTTTCCAGCATGGCATCATTCTGTTGCCTCTCACCACGGGGTAGAAAAGTGTCATGAGGACCCTCAGGAAAATGTATTTGAGAGCATAATTTTCTGTAAAAAAGCCATTTTAGAAATGAAGTATCGCTCCTGGCATCTCTACTCGTTCTTCACTGAAATACATCAGAATACCACGGACTCTGAGTGGATTGGAGCTATTTATTCCAGAGGCTGAGCTGTGTTTGAGCTGCAGGCCACTGAGGAGGGAATACCATGTCTAACTTACAGGGAACTCTGATTCTGACTTCTTCAGTATCAAATGAAACTGACAACAACGTGTGTGATACTTAAAGGAGTCTTTTGATGTCCATAGAAGAGTCAAAAAATACTCCCACTCCTTGTTTTACCACATGTGCTCATTTTGTGCACACTCAAAAGTAACTAAATACAGCAGTCTTTTCTTTGCCATGTTCTGCAGAACATGCAGCCCTTTGATTTCAAGGCTGTCAAGATAAAGCAGATAAAGACAAACTTCAGACCTGACAGCTACAAATCTCCTGTAGCCTTTCATTTCAAGGGGGATACATTGCCAAGGGCACAGAGTCTCACAGCCACATGAGAAAAACAGTGGAGGTTGTTTGAGTCTCATATTATGTTTCCTTCATGACAGATGACGTTTAGGCAAATATCCAGGTAATCATAATTAGGCAGATTTGCTTTCTTAAAACAACAAAAAAGCCAGAGAGTACACTCATCTAAGTCTTCTCTGCTGACATACATCAGGAAAATTGCTAGATTCCTCCTCTTTGAACCTTTTTTCAAAGTTCTGTCTTAACTTCTGCTTGCAAAAGCTCTCAAATTAAGTCTTCATGAACATACCCCTTTTGATTAAGAGAAAAGATGGGCAGACAAAGCTAAGCCTTCACAAGAGCTGAAGGTGGGGCAGAAAATTAAGCTGATGCCTCAAAAAGCAAACATCAACTGTCTGAAAGGTTGCTGGTTAAATTTTGACTAAAAATTCTTGGCTTGCCCAGCAGTATCTTTATTAACTTGTAATGTTATATGAAATATATCATCATTCCACCTGCAGCAGACATGGATGCTTAAAGCAAATTATAAAACTCTTTGTTTGCCTAATATTTCACAGCAGTCATTATCAAAAAAATATGTTAAGGACATAGTTTAGTGGTGGATTTGGCACTGTTAAGTTTATGGTTGTGCTCAGTGGTCTTTTCCA
This sequence comes from Notiomystis cincta, assembly GCA_013398075.1. Classification (NCBI taxonomy): domain Eukaryota; kingdom Metazoa; phylum Chordata; class Aves; order Passeriformes; family Notiomystidae; genus Notiomystis; species Notiomystis cincta. Next base: position 252,002 of record VZRX01024107.1, on the reverse strand, counting down.
CTCTAAGTGATACCTGATTTTATGATCTGAAATGACATTCAGTGTTCAGCCTCGGTCTCCAGCCTTCCAGACTGCAGGGTAAAGTAGGGATTGCTTTCCTCCTTGGCAGGTAGATAATTCCAATACAATAATGTAGTTTTTATGGAGAGGAGACTTCTGGTACAGAGAAGAAGGCAGAATTGCCCAATAACAGGCAGCAGGCCATGCAATTTTTACATTCTTGCTCTGTGTACTCCCACAGAGTTCATTCATTTACCATAAGCTGCTGTGAATTACATTCTTTCCAAGTTCCTCTGAGTTGAACAGGTGTGAAATAGGTGTCACCATCTCCTGCTTCTTCATTAAAATGAACATTTCTCTTCTACATGTCCCATTAATTAGTGCAGTGTGGACCTCCAAGGCCACATCTTTTTAATGATTATTTAGGTCTATGTGGACGCAGTGGTCTGTGATTGCCTGGCCCACATTGCCTGGGCAGGATCTTGCTTGGGAATTGCCTGTGTGACAGGGGTGATGTGTCTGTGATCTCCTTCAAGTCTGTTACAACAAGCCAGCTCAGCACAGTTTGTTTTGTGTAAAGTCTGCAGCACTGGTGGGTGAATGTCTGATTGGGGCTTTTTTTTTTTTTTATGTCTGCTCCTGAGAAGAAGCTGCTCTCCAGACTATTGTTTCATTGAGTCTCAAGAACTCTTTTAAGCCAGAAATATTAAAAACTGCCTCTGGGCTGAGATTTAAAAGAGAGAGTGATTTTTAAAAATGCTTTTTCTTTCATAAGTGACTGATGGCAGTCAAAGAAAAGAAAACTGGAAGGGAAGTTCAAGAATAAAAAAAAAGAGGAATGGCTAGTTTTATCTTCTATGCAATTTTTTTGTAAGCTTGTGTAATTCAAATCACTTCTGTTTTATAAAAAACCCCACCAGCTTTATTAGTTGTTATTGCTCAGGTCCATCATGACTTCAAGAGGATTCCTGAGTGATACCAGCATGAAGTTCTTAGAAAGGAGTCACATACTCACAGGAGTTAGAAAAACAGCCCATGCCAGAAGAAATGGTTTTATTTTGACCGAGTTCCCACATACAATCTTTGTTTAGTCAAGGGGAGAGCAGGAGGCTAATGTAGAAGGTCTGGGCTGGTGATTAGCCCCAGGAATGTTGAGCCAGGAGCTTCCTGAGCCCTGATCCTGTGAGAGCCCCTGACTCACGGGGTAACCTGGGACAAATCTCTTGACCTTCTTCTGCACCCCAGTTGTCCCAGCTGGAAATGAGGGGGAAGGCATGACCTCACTGGCAAACACATGCTTCATCTGAGCCGAACTTCTCTAAGAAAACAAATTACAATCCTGCAGCATTTTTCAGCCTGCTGTGTCACCTTGCATGTGTCCTGTGGTCAGATGGAGTGCAAGACCTGCTCTTTGACATGCTGTTTAAGTTCTTGTCCATAAGCAGGGATTGGTGGATTTTTTCCAGGAGACCCACCTTGGTTTGTGCTTTAGAAAAAGCTGAGGTTGGCTTGCTGTATGTTGTGGATACTTTCTATTTTCTTGTTTCTTATGCTTGAAATACCGGTGAAAAATATATGACAATAATTTTACCTGCTGTTCACTCAGAGAACCTCTGCAGATAGTCTAGAACTAGTCCAGACTTCAAGAACCATTTGGACAATGCTCTCAGGCGCAGGGCAGGTTTCTTGGGGCTGTCTTGTGCAGAGCCAGGAGCTGGTCTTGGATGATCCTTGTGGGTCCCTTTCAACTCAGGATATTCTGTGATTCTGGTTTGCTTCCCAGTGCTCCTGGGAATCAGAAAGCTGCTCCATCACATATCCAGCACAGCTCTGGTGCACTCCTGATTTCCCTGCAGAGCTCTTTTATGTTCTGATCCTCAGAGAGGATGAAAGTTTTAACTGACTTGTCATAATTCATCTGAAGTATTCCCACCTTGTATTTGGGATATACATTCCTACAAGGTGTAAGGATCATTTCTGAACCCATTGCAGGTATTATTTCTTCTTGGGCTGTAGCAGGTGTTGGCCTTCAGAAGGGAAAGCTGTGAGGGAAGGATGTCATTCCATTTAGGTTGTTGGTCTTTTTGGAGTTTGAGATGAATTCACAAGCAGGCCACCATCTCCTTGGCTACAAGAGGGCAAACCCTGCCTCCCCTCCATGTGTTTCCATCACCATTTCGTGCATTCCTACAGCATAACTTAACTAAACACCATCCTGCTGGTAAAATTATATTATGTCATTTTCACTCGGTGGGAACTGTCAGCACCAGTAAGATGCTTCATTAAGTAGAAAACAGCAGATGATCTACCAACCCATTCTCAGTCAGTCATCGTTTTACACAGCTGCTGGGAGCCTTTTCTTTTTCTTCAATAGCCAGCTTTGACGTTCGTAGTTGTACGGAATGGGGTGGGGCTAAAATCAGCATTGTTTTTAAGATTCTTTGTAAGATTTGCATTCCCCAAGTCTTCACTTCTGTCCAGGGCTTTCTCCAGGGCTCTGGTTCCATACAAGGTCACTTGAAGGATCAGCCTTTCCACTCTGGAAGGGAAGCATATCGCCAGAAAATGCCAGAAACCACCCTAATGTCACGTAATAACACCAGCATGGTCATACATGTGAAGGGTGGTGAGGAGACTTCTTGAAGTAGGATGGGAAGTGTCCCTTCCTTCCTTTTTGGACGCAGAAGGATGAAGGGCACAGTTGTTGAAGGACGTTGCTGTTCTCACTTCTGTGCTAAAACGAGCAAAACTTAGCCAGGCAGTATTTAGAGATTACACAGCCATTTGATATTTTGAATTTTGATTCTTTTTAATGAAATGCAAAACCAGATTTCAGCATCATTGGGAGTTTGTCATATGCTTTAATCACTTCTAAGTCTGGTCAGACTGCCTTAAAAGGCAAAGTTAGGACAGGGAGAAATTTAGGTTGTGGTAAGAATTAGGACTTTTAGCTCCATAAAATCCATTGAGAGTTGCATTCGCAGTCTTTGTAAGTGTGCATACAAAGTTAACTGGCAAATCAGTATGGAGAGCTAAAATCCATATATTTAATGCCATTATCCTCACTAACATCACTGATGGCTTATTTAGAAGCTTAAACACTGACAATCAGAATTATGTATTTTCAAAATTATTCGCTACTTACTGCTTCTTTCCTTGTCATGATCTTTTTTTTAAAAAATTATTTCTGAAAATTCTAAACATAAGAAGAGAGATTCACAAATACTTTGGGAAGCTTCTCCTCCAAAAGGCTGAAGTCTGCCAAGTAAGTGACTTAGTTCTCGTCATGCTCTGGAACAATGGCCTGATTTAATATGACAAAGTAGAGGCTGCTAATGAGGTGTGTCCTCAGCTCACCCCATTTATCACTGTAAAGCAGAGAAGTTATGCTGCTCTCTAATTAAAGGTGAATTCAGTAGCTTGACACGTTCCAGGAGATGACCCTGTTTCAGATTCCTCTGCTTTTGCCAGAGTATTTGGGATGAAATGTTCTGTGCTGAAGAGTGGCCTGAGAAGCATTTCATTTTATTTATTTGCTTTGAACTTCTCCACAGAGGCTGTCCAGCCTTTTTCTGAGGAGGAAGGCTAACTTGCAGCAGTATTATGAAGAAATCCTCAGTCTCTCTGCTCAAAGTGAAGAGCTTGAAATTTGCTTACAAGCTTCCTCATGTATATATTGTATTATTTGTCTCTATGAAGGAGAAAAAAGAAAGATGTCATAGGTAGCAGAGAAACTCAAGAGCAGCCCAAGTTGCAGAAGCATTAACAAGCCTGTGAATATGTGCACTGTATTGTTTAACTGTGTACTTAGGTGGGATGTCCTTAGCAGAAAATGAAGTTCTGAGAGGTGAAGTGCAGTTATGCAAAAAGAGGGATTTGTATGGAGAGCAAAACTGCACCTTACATGGCTGAAGTGCTGCAGAGTGGTTCTAGAGGCTGCGACAAACTGGAATTCTGCCCTGCAAGAATGCAAGTTTCATGTCACACAGTTCTGGGTAGTTCTGAATGGGACTTTAAAATGTTGAGCACCCTGAAAAATTACATCCTTGAGTCGCTGATGTGCACCCAACTATCATTCATATCCCACACTGAACCAGTGCTGAGTGCCAAACTCTTTGGATCAATGCTCCAGCTTTTTTTATTCACCCAGAGCTGTTCAGTACCAAGGCAGTGACTTAGAAATTAAACTCCTTTTCCACTGAGAGGCCCTCATTGCTTTATTTCACAAACTTTCTGCAATGAGGTAATTTCTACAACTATGAGTAGTCTTGGATCAGTAAATGCAATATAAATACAATGTATTAAATCCTCAATCCACTTCTAGAGATTTTGCTATGTAGGTTAGAAGTGATGCACTGATTATTTGGTTACTCTATCAAAGGAATCCATGAGTTTGAAATAATAATCTTAGCAGTGAATTGTTTTGCTCAACACCAGCATTTGTCTGAAATGAAACAAAGGTGTTGTCATCTCTTCAGAGCAAGTCTTTATGCAGTGCTTTATCAGATTGAAACTTGACATATACCTCCTGATATTCAGCTGTGTCTCGGTGCAGCATAAAACCCGCATTATCTGGCCTTATATAGGAAGTATTGCCAAAGAAAAATGGTTTTACCTACTGGAAAAAAGGCCAAATTTTGCAGAATGTGTCCCTTTTAGGGCATCAGGCTCTTTTTCTGTGGTGGCTTTGATGGGTGGTCTTGTCCTTGTTGTTAAAGCACTCTTGGTTTAGCCCTGCATATCTTATTAATCAACTTCTGGCTTAGGTTGAACATTTTGAGTGTTAAGTTCAGGCTTCAGCTGTCTGCAGCTTTATTTCCATTCATTCTTCTACCCTTTGTTTAGTTGCATCATAAATACTTCTATTTTTATCTGTTTAAAAAGATGTAGCACCTTTCTAGACAGTTGCAGAACATCTTCACAAAGTTTTTCTTGCTGAAGGCGATTTGGAAAAACAGTAAGAACTCAGTTGTTGACTAATGTAAATGAGTGCAGTTCCCTTCCTCACATGACTGTGAGCTCCAGCTTCTAAACTCTGGATAGTCATATAATGTTATTTATTTGTTTCATTTCCACAGGGCACTTGCTTGGGCTTTCCCATGATGACTCCAAGTTCTGTGAGGAGAACTTTGGCTCCATGGAAGACAAGCGCCTGATGTCCTCCATTCTGACCAGCATTGATGCTTCAAAACCCTGGTCCAAATGTACTTCAGCAACTATCACAGAATTCTTCGATGATGGCCATGGTATGTGCTACCACTCCCTGTGTCAGCTACATGGTACTTCTTACTGTGAATCTATATTTTTTAATAAGAACATTTTATGGCAGCCTTATTTGCTAAATATGACATTTATCCCTTGGGGAATAAGTACAAAAATTTAGTTTTCCAAAAGTAGAAATAAAAACGTATAGTCTTCACTCTTTAATGAATTTTAAAGTCTGCACTGTGCTCCCAAAGCAACTGCAGTTATTAAACAAACCACTCAAATTCCAAAATGCTGAGATAAAAATGACATAATTGAGTGAATGGATCAAGTTGTTATGGTAACTAAAATGCTTATGGATAAAAAGTATGGTGTGTCTGCTGAATGTAAAGGTTTGCTTTTAAATATTTTGTCGACTGATTTCAGTGCTCTCTGAAATATTTTTCTCTGAATGACTTAATTTTTTCTCTCAGTTTTATTAGATCCATTAATCTGTACTATCCTGTTTCATGGTCTATATTGCTCTGGCATTGATTTAATATTACTAAATTAGTTTCCACAAATGGAGAGAACTTTTCCTTTTGAGTTACTGAGGTAACTCTCCCACTATCCATGAATGACCTCTCAGAGTGTAAGGAACTCTGAACTGTTTTCTCCTCAGTTCATGAGTAGTTATCACTCAGGTGTGTGGTCTTCAAGATATATTGATATGATGAAATTATTCATAGAACATTTGAACCTCTCACCACATAGGTTTATAGTCCTCTGGGACTTAATTTTATTACTGATGCTATTGATGTGATTTCAAATACATAATGTTTAGGGAATCTCTTTTCTTGATGGATCAGCCCTTCAGAGACCTTTTCTAAGTAAAAGTTTTCTTTTCTGTGGAAATGTATAATTTTCCAGTTATTTATTTTAAATCACAGATCTGTCCTAACATAACACAAACGCCAGCCATGAAGTCTAAATGGAAGTCAATGATTTGACTTCAAATGATTGGAAAATTTGATTTGACAGTTAATGGCCTCAGCAACACTGGGTGCATGAGTGCTGCTGAATGACGCCATAAACTCATTTTTCTCAATAGGGAAACACCTGACAGCTGAGTGCAATGCAGACACCAGCATTACATGAAGTCAGCTGAATAAATCCCAACAGAAATGTCTTGTCCAAGGTCAGCCAGGGAGCTGGGGAGGATCAAGGTGCCGATTCCCTGTCTCCTGAGGCCTGCTCTGAGAACAATAAACAGCTCTGTCATGATATCACCATTTGTTTTATACTCACGAGATGACCCCAGACAACAGTTTGACATTTAGGAAGAAAAGGCTCGGTTCCTGTCCAGAGGAGAGTGACATTTATATCCATCTGCTTTTAGCAAAGCCTTTCCAAAGGTACTAATTGCCTTTATTGTCATGCCAACCACCAGCCTGTGGCATGGTTGCTTGGGACTTACTGTGTTCAGTCCCAGTGCTCTGTGCAACCTGGAACAAGGACTGTTTGTATTTTAATTAATTTATATCCTGCTTATCTGCTTCCTGCACAGATCTTGTTCCGCCTTTTTTTTTTTCCCCAAGATATATTGCATATAGCATTGAGAGAGATAATGAGATGCCTTAATTAGCACTGTCATCAGCCAACAATGTTGCTCTATTCCAGGGCACAAAGATGTTCTTTGGTGCCCAGGACAAAAAAAATAGCAATAGCAGTATGTAACATGCTCTGGATGTTGAAATGTAAAGCAGTGAATAGGAGCCCTGCCTGCCCTCCCAGCCAGGGGCTCACTCTGTCCTTTCTAACCATGACAAGCAGGAGGTTGGACCAGCTGGTGGTAAAAACACCTGCACTTCATTGCAACCTGTCCAAACACAGACACTGCTACTATCTACCCATATAAAGATGAGGGGCCTTCCCTACCTTCAGTTTTGAATGTATCATGTGAGATCAGCTGGAGCACCTGGCTTTGTAGAAATTAGACACCTTTCCTCAGTTAGGGAGAAGTTTGGATCTCCTTCCCCTGTGTTCTGAAGGGGAAAAAAATCCTATATTTGCTGTGGAAGGTTGTGAAATCTGTTTGTTACTCACATATGAATGGGTTTTAACTGAAATGATTGACAGATGAGTATATGCGAGGATGAGACTTTCTTTTTTCTCTAAATTTTTATTTTCAGTCAAAATAAAGTGATATTGTGATGTTTTAAAGGACTGAGTAACAGCTCTACTTGGGAGTTTGATAAACTTCAATGTAGGTGCAAAAGCATTGTATAAACTAAATGTTGACATGCTACAGCCTTCCCATCAATGCCCTTACATTTCAGTGACTTCCTCCCTGCTCATGAGGCATATGAAAAAGGATTTCCACTGTTACTTACTTTTACAAAGTGTATTTTTGCCAGAATGTTTGAAAACTATGTCCAGAAACTCCAGGAAAAAAGAAGTGTGCTTCCTCACTCATGTCTAATATTTTACACTACAATAACCCGGGGTACTTTTAATTATCTTTATCTCATGACAGCTAGCATTGGCACACCTTGTCTGCATTAAAAAACTCAGCATAATCCAGATTAAATATAAGGCTAGGGTAAATCAGGGTCAGCAAATGGAACAGGTTTAACGAGACAGACTTTTTGGTTGTAAATCATCATGCAGAAAGAATTTTTGGCTAATTTGGCTAATTGACATTAGTCTTTAGAAGGGCAAAAAACAGTTGCAGTAAGTGTGTGTTTTGGAAGGAAAACTTAAGCTGTTGAGAAATGGGAGTATTTGGTTTGCTTAAATAGCTTGAAATTCTATTCCATTTTGTGTAAATAGTGAGGGTTTTATAGATAGGCTTTTTTCAGCCATGATGCAAGTGAAGAACACTGGTGTGGATTCCAAAGTGAGGTAAATTGTGGTGAGTTATTTTGGCCGAGGATGAGTGAAGCTTGCCCAGACCACATATCCCTTTCATGAAGTGTAAAAGAGGTTACACTGAATAAATACTTCTGCATGTCAACAAGTGAGGTTTTCAATAGTAAAAAAACAGCTATCAGAAGATACCTAGAACATAAATGTGAATTCTCATTTTTAGAGTGTGCCAGACAAATCTTGACCACTGCAGACCTTAAAACACATATGCAAATCTTTACATTCATGCAGTTTTTTCTTCCTGTTATTTATGGGGTTTTGCATTTTCAAACTAGTTCCATAAGCAGCCAAGTATCGTTCCTGAGAAGAAAAGTCCAATCCAGCTTTAGTGCCAACATGAGTTTTGATACATAGCTTATATTTTTCCTTTGGCCTGGTAGAAATTTTTATTTTTCAATCTGTTTTGTTTGGGTTTTTTGGCCTCATTGGCTACAAGTCTGTGTTTTTTGATTTTTCTGGCACCCTTTCAGAAGCTTTACCATTTCTGACATCCTGATTTAAAACTCAGATGACAACTGTGCTTGCTTTGAGTCTTGCTTACATGAGTCTTGCTCACTCCTTAAATCACAAACCGATAAATAGCGTGGAATGTGTTCTGAGTCATCTCATAAAGGAATGAAAGGCCAGAGGCACCTGAGTAAAACTCATTTACACCTCAGGGTGGGAATAGGCAGCTCAACAGCAGGGTGAGAACGCAGTGGCAGCAGTTTGACCTCGTGCAAAACCTGGTGTCACCTCAGAGTCTTCACATCACCATCCTTTGAAGGAGATCTGCTGTCACCCAAACAATTTCGCAGCACTGCAGGGAAGACGGGGAAATAACAGTAAATAACTGAGTAAACAGCAGCTTGGCTTGCTCTTTTAGGGAACTGCCTGCTGGACCAGCCCAGGAAGCACATCGTGGGCCCCGAGGAGCTGCCGGGGCAGACGTACGACGCCATCCGGCAGTGCAAGCTGGCGTTCGGCGCCGAGTACACGGTGTGCCCCGGCATGGACGTGTGCTCTCGCCTCTGGTGCGCCGTGGTGCGCCAGGGACAGATGGTCTGCCTCACCAAGAAGCTGCCTGCCGTCGAGGGAACCCCCTGTGGCAAAGGGAGGATCTGCCTCCAAGGGAAATGCGTGGACAAAACCAAGAAGAAATACTACTCAGTAAGTTACCGGCCCTGAAGCCGAGGGGAATTTTAAAAGATTATCCCTCAGAGGCACCGAATTCTCTGGAAATGAAATGGGCTGCGTGGAAGTCAGATTATGTCCTTATTTCTTTAGCACATAATTGGGGTGTTGTTGGTGAGGGATGTAGGAAAAATACTGCTGAGGTTCAGGAAGTGTATTTTCTTCTTTAAGGAAAGCCTTCATTCCTGGAAAACTGTGAACATCCTTTCAGAGGAGGTCATTTGCCCATTCAGTAAATGACAGTTATCAGGACATGGCTTTTTGACTAGACAAGGAAAGCAAGATAAATCACATCTCTACATTTAATTTACAACTCTCATCTGAAAGGCCCCAGGACCCTAATTCTCATGAAGAAAAAGACAGATGAAACTAATCCAGAATATAATTTCTGGATCAGAAAAGTTTGTGCTTCCAGAGAGCCCCTGTCTACTTTATACATCTGAAGAGTCCCCAGGCTCATGAGAGCTATCAGCTGCACAGTTCAGATACTTCTAAATTCACTGTGTAGACAGTAGCCCCTTCTGGTACATCCACAGAAGAACCATGGACTTGTAGAGCTTTGTGAAAATATTTGCAAACTATGGGAGCCACTCTAATCAAGATACAGCCTTTATATCACCCTTTAAAAATGGATTTATATACCCTTTTTTATGGATTTATATACTTCCACATGATATTGCAATACTACAACAAATATACCAGAGTTGACAACTCCACCTCTTGCCAGTAATTCCAAGCAATACCTACACATTACAATAGTTGGATTTAATTAATCTCAGATTAGCAGTGGGGATATATTCTGTGAGTTGAACTCCTTGGAGCCAGTTTAATGAGCTTTTTTGGTAGGAATAGCAAAAGATACGAGAGCAGCACATGAAACTCTTCCATACAGAGGCTGAAGGTGGCTGTGCAGAGTGAGGCCTAGTATTTGCTTTGCACCCACAATGAAAAGGAGATGTCATCATTGTGCAAATAAAAGATAGAAATTAACTTTGCTGGGAGAAAGAAGGTTCCTTAGACCTGTTATCCCTGATAAAATGGCCAAGGAATTGCCTTCAATTGAGGAAAGCATTAGCAGTGACTTTGAGATGTATCAGCTCCATTTGCACTTGGATGATGAACTCACCTCCCACCATTCCATGTGTTTTTCAGGCTTCAAGCCATGGCAACTGGGGGTCCTGGGGACCCTGGGGACAGTGCTCCCGTACCTGTGGGGGAGGAGTTCAGTTTGCCTATCGCCACTGCAACAACCCAGCCCCCAGGAACAACGGGAGATACTGCACGGGCAAGAGAGCCATCTACCGCTCCTGCAACGTCACTCCCTGCCCCGCCAACGGTGAGTGCCCTCCTGCTCCAGCCCTCCCTTCACAGACACTAAATACTGATTATCTGCCCTGAAACCGCGCAGCAAAGGACCACTGTAGCCTCCCAAAATGTATTTATCAAGGCAAGATATTCATCATTAGTACAATATCTTAATTCTTCACCCACACCTCGCCCTGGACGCCGTAGAGAAAGGACGCTTGAGTGAAAAAAGTCAGTCCTCTAAAATGCAATATAATGCAAACTTTAGGCCTTTAATGCTTGTTATGCCATGGGGAGATTTCCAAGCTAAAACAGTAGAGGGATTGGAAAGGCCAGTTCTAAGTAAAGAAGTGATGTGACATAACTTAAAAATTATGTAGGAAAGAAACTGGAATAATAGATGGACATAATGGTATTTGCAGCATGGTCTGAAATAGCAACTAATGATGTGAATAATTCCACAGCTAAATCCTTTCGACAAGAGCAGTGTGAAGCAAGGAATGGCTATCAGTCTGATGCAAAGGGGGTCAAGACTTTTGTGGAATGGGTCCCCAAGTATGCTGGAGTACTGCCTGGAGACGTCTGCAAGCTCACCTGCCGAGCCAAAGGAACCGGTTATTATGTGGTATTTTCTCAGAAGGTAATGGCAACTCCAGTCAGGCTTCATGCTCCAGTTTAGAAGTGGCCCATCTTTTTGAAATCTTTACCTACAACCAGGGAAAAGAAATTAATCATACGATTCAAAGATTTAACTGTGTGATAAGATTGAATGGTTTGATCCAGTGGTTGTACCTTAGGGGCAGAACTGGCCTCTAAAATGAGATAAGTTTTTCCACATCTCAGTATGTGACAGCAAGAAAAATATGGGCCTCTCTGCACTAAGTTGTTTTCAGTAGTGGATAAAGGGCTTTCTGCCTGGAGTTTTCTGTCATTTGGGGGTTTTCTGGAGGAGAAAGTGTATTAGGAGAAAAGAGTAAGTCTAACCCTGAACTATGTTTAAGGAGTGCAGAGTAACTCTAACAGAAGTAATTAATATAGGATAATTAGCCAAGTAGTAGAGATGTGACTTGTGGTCACTTCTATCAGATGCAATCCAAACTGAAAGTTACCTGTCCTTTCTTCTGTCTTTTTGCTAAATTTCATCTGCTTTTGTATCAGCAATATTAGAGAAGCTCAGTCTGGTCTGTCAGGGAAGGCGACCTGCTCTGAGTTGGTGACTTAAATTAGGAACCACATTTTGCCAGGTGGATCCAAAAAGGCAAAGTTCTATGGCAGTTTGAACCAAGTTCTTTTACTTGTCCAGGTCACTGATGGCACGGAGTGTCGACCCTACAGCAACTCAGTCTGCGTCCGAGGGAAGTGCATCCGAACGGGCTGCGATGGCATCATCGGATCCAAGCTCCAGTACGACAAGTGTGGGGTGTGTGGAGGAGACAACTCCAGCTGCACAAAAGTCATGGGAACCTTCACCAAAAAGAGGTACTGATCTCACCAGTAAATGCATCTTCTTGTGCAAATGATAACTCTGCCGTGTGCTCCTTTCTTTCTGTCTCTAAATGCAGTTTGCTTTCACATGGGGAAAAAAACACACTGGCTGTAGATTATTGCACTTTCCAGATGTGTGCAGCTGGCTCCTAGCATTACCCTGAAACTGACAAAGCATCGACTGGCAAAGCACTGCACCCAGCTCATTTCTGCCACAAAGTGCCAGTGATGTAGGTGAGCAAGGCATAGCAATTTGTGCCACTTGCAAATCTTAACCATGTCAGATGGATTGTCTCCAGAGGACAAAGAAAAAGGAAGCATCTCTCTGAAATCTTGCATTTCTCACTTGTTGCTGCATTAGCAAGGTACACCCTGAGAATGCTTTTTCATCTCATCTATTTTGAGTGACACTGAGGACATCTCTCCTGGTTTTGTGACATACATTCCTTGTCTAAGTGGAGAGAAGCAGACAGCTGTAAATTTCTTCCTTAATAGTTGAGAGAGATTATACCCAAAAATTACCTTTTCCAATGCTGAGTATGTGTGGAGTTCAGGTAAATAGATGAGATATCAGAAGTGTCATAGGCTTACTCATTACTATATCCCTTCATGTCCATTGGCATAATATCAATCTCCAGATGGATTTTTTAAAGTCAAAATACTTACAGCAGTTATTGACGAGCCATTTTTCTGTCAAGAGTTCACATTTGAACTGTAATAAAACTTAATACAAGTAAAATAAAAGGAACATCTGCCATGGTTTTTCCTCACCACGCTGGGAGCAGTACTGATAAACCGATCTCAAATAAGTCCTTTATGTCTGAACTAATTTTTTCCCTCTTCAATTCTCAAGATTCATAGAAAAAATTGGGATTTCTAATCATAATTTATACAGATTCCAAGGTCTCCTTGTGGGTCCCTTTCAACAGATCTTTTAGTTGACAATTCATAGAAACTTTTAGTTGACAATTTCTACTCAAAATCAGTGACTGCATTAAACATCTTTTATATATGAACTATATTTTATATCTTCCAAATTCTTACATGGCATATTGAAAGCTACCAGAAGTTGAAATTTGACTCCTGAAATGACTTTTTATTTCTGTACATTTCAACAGACTGATTAATAGCAGTCAAAAAGGCTTGGAGAGTGAATTTATTCTAAAAATAAACATAACTAATCTTCATCCTGGTAAACCAATGATTGCTCACCTAATGATGCCAGCACAGCTCTGCCAAAAAGACTGGCTTTCCATCCAAAGTAGTAATTATATAAACCAAATCTTTTCCAATTTGTAAATATTGGAATGTCTGGGATGTCTAAGTGAAGATGACAGTGGGAGATGTATTTCATGTGATTGGGTAATAACCAAGCTCCAGGAAAAGTGTTAGAGAGGCTCCATGAATTTCAGGGAGGCCAGATTTGTATCATAGATACACTTGGAAATAGAGAGATTTATTACCATTATCCCAGTGAAGTTACCATCTTACTCCTCAAATCATGCCTTTAAGTGTCATGGAATTGGCCAGAGGGTAAAGTTATGTTCTAATATGATTTTGATTGGATTTGGGACTGCTGATTTATTTTTACTGGAAAAGTTGTTTGAGGCAATTCTTCTCTGGAAGTAATTGACGTTAAAATAAACCCACGATTAAAACAGTGAAATTGTAATTGTCTGTAAAGTGTTTTTACAGTTTTGTATGAAAGGGCAGGGCTGGTAGGAAAGTCATCTTTCCTCCACTGAAAAATGGCAGCTCCCTCGTTGCTGTCCACCATAAACTTTAGCAATCTGTACATTAAATGTACAGGGAAATTTAAAGGTACAAGGCAAAACCAATATTTCCATTGCCAGAACAACATTTGTTTGTAACTTTTTTTTTCTTTCTAAGCAAGCAAAACAGAATCTTCTGGGAAATTTGCTTCCTAAGATTTTTGTTTAAAAAGCTGTAAAGCCAAATTATCAGAAGTTGAGAAAGAGGGAAATTAATCTGCACATGCTCCTCTGTGCACATGGAGCATTACAGCTCTTCATGCAGACAACTTGAATTCTCCAGAACGGCTTGTAGGTTTTGAACAAATGATTTTGTAACTTTAATGACATGTTTGAATTGCGTTGTTCTGGCAACTCTTGTGTAAAAATATTTGTGCAGTGCTGTAGAGCAGAGTCTCCAGCCTAGGATTCGCACCATATTCCTCTGGCTTTATGGAGGTGCTAAATCAATGGAGTCTTAAGTCATTGTCCCGTATCTGCTGGAAATAGCAGGGGAACAGCATGAATGTTTCATCTGTAATATGTGCAGTCTCTACTTGTGCAGCCAAAAGTTATCAAAATTAGCAGTCTGTTCTTTAAACAGTCCCAAAGTATATGCCATCACTTTTATGTATTTTTCATTTATTTTCTCATTAAACTTTTCAGATATGAGATACTTGCAGGATGGCTTTGTCATGGATTTAGGAATGAAAACACATCTCCAAAGTCCAGCTGGTAGCTTATAGCTATGTAAAGCCTTTAGATTTTTTTCTATATATCAGTAAAGTTAAAATAACATACTTGAGATAGTGATAAATTCCTGCACACTTGCAGGTTTTGAATGCTTGTCACTTCTGGTAAAAGAGTTTAATCTCTTTTTCTAAATCCCAGTTAAGATATTTCATAAGTAGTAGAGAACTCTGTGATGGTACAAATTAAGCCTTTGGGTGCCCCTCTTATTAGACACTTGACGATTAATCTTTGGCTTTATGAATTTCAAAGTAAACAAATTTTTTCTCGGTGACCAAGATTATTTTTAAATGTTCCCAAGGTACCCCTACCCAGCTGTTCCTCTGCTTGTACTTTCCTTAATCATCATTATAGCAAAGACAGCAAGAAACAGCTGTAACCAATGCATATCTCATTATCTTTTCCTTGGCAGGCAGCGCGTGCATCGTATTTCATATCTCCCACCCTTTGCTGAAATCTATAAGCTATCTGTTATTTTTCATTCCTCTGGTATCTGACCCACGTCAAACTGTCCCTAAAGCTAAAGATTAAGCAATCTGCAAGAAATGCAGTAGAAATTTCTTGGGGAACATGAAGAACAACACAGTAGGGCCAAGAGCGGAACCTGGTTAAATTAATCTTAGAGAAAATCCAGGTGGCCTGAACTGAAATGAAGCAAAATGCTGTCCATAGGTTGGACTCAAAGATCTGTTCCAGCCTGGTTTGGTTCTCTGATTCTGGGTCATGCCGGTGGCTTTGTGAGGCATTTCAATGAGACTCTTCCTTCTTTCCCTCCCTTCAGCAAGGGCTACACGGACGTGGTGAAGATCCCGGAAGGGGCGACCCATATCAAAGTGCGGCAGTTCAAGAGCAAGGACCAGAGCAGGTTCACGGCCTACCTGGCCCTGAAGAAGAAGAACGGGGAGTACCTGGTCAATGGGAAGTACATGATCTCCACCTCGGAAACCATCATCGACATCAACGGCACCGTCATGAACTACAGCGGCTGGAGCCACAAGGACGATTTCCTGCACGCCATGGGCCACTCGGCCACCAAGGAGATCCTGATCGTGCAGATCCTGGCCACCGACCCCACGCAGCCCGTGGACGTCCGCTACAGCTTCTTCGTGCCAAAGAAGCAGGGGCAGCTGGCAAACTCTGTCCCCAGCAGCGGCGGCGGCAGCAAAGTGACTGCGCAGGCCGCGCAGCCCCGCTGGGTGACGGGGCCCTGGCTCTCCTGCTCTCGAACGTGCGACACGGGCTGGCACACCAGGACTGTCCAGTGCAAGGATGGGCACGGGAAACTGGCCAAGGGATGTCTGCTCTCCCAGAGACCCTCAGCATTCAAACAGTGCTTGCTGAAAAAGTGCTAACCTGTGGTGGTGACCTTCTTTCAAAGAGGTTTGAGTAAGCCATTGTCGACATACTGGTGTCAGGTCTGCCCAGACAGAGAGAAGCAAAGGCTTCGATGTACTTGCGTTCAGTCTCTAATTATGGGCAGAATCTGCCTATTTGGACCAAATGAAGATGTGCACTGCTTTAAACAATGGTAGGGTGGTCTTAATATGTCAAAGAAAGTAAGCATTAAAGTTGTTATAAGCCCTCTGTGTCTGCAAAAATGTAAAATAAAATAATGCAAAAGAAGAAAAACTAGTGAATGGAGGATCCTGGGATATTTGAAGGTTACAGAATCATCTCCCCTTTTTCACCTACCTCTATTACAGTATGTCCTTAGGAAACGTCACATGTCCCCATGATCCCACAGTACCTTATTTTATACTGTTTTGTAAATATCTTTCATTTGGTATATCACTTTATATCACTTCCTTCTATTAAAGAAATCAAAAGACAAACTACATAAGCAAAATGATTGACCAAAGTATATCTGCAGCCCTTGTGGACTTGGTCCATCCTTTAGAAAGGGCCTCAGATGTTTTACTGGTAAATGAAGAGCTTGCTGCTGGTTTTAAAAAGTGATACCTTTTGGTTTTGACAAAAGGAAATACGTTTTCGTGGTAGGAATTTCCTGACAGCATATCATTAATTTCTGACAAATCCTGTGTTTCCACCCAGAAATTCTCAGGAGGGGCCTTGCAGCAGCTTGCAGAGTAGGGACCCCCACATTGCTCCAATAGCAGGAGCATCAGCAGCTCCTCCCCATGTGTGTGTCAGGCATGCACCGAAGGCGAAGGTGGAGTTGGCTGCCTGGAGGAATTTGTGTACACTGTGCTTGTAAAGCTCACCCTGGTTCCAGCTGTGTCACAGCCTGGGGTCCTTGTTGTCACTGAACAATAGCTGCTCTTCTCCATGAAAGAAAGGCATACTGTATTTTGTAGAAAAATAGTTAGAGAACCAAAAATTACAGGTGAGGTAATCAAGTGTCTTCTGACTCAGATATTCTGAGGCTGTGTTCAGCTGCTTTCTCTGGTATTTTCTCTATGGCTTCCACCTTGAATTTAACAATGTGTAATGTACCTACATCTTTTCAAGAGGCTATCAAGGTCAAAAAAACACAGCAAGCATTTAATATTTTATCACTGTTTTGTCCATCATGTCTAACTCTGGTATTCATCTTACCAGCAAAAGTTTGTAACTATTTGTCTTTTTTTGTTATTGTTTCATGGGTGTTTTGGGTTTTTTTTTAAAGCTATAGAAGGCATTCATGTTTTGTATATCTATCACATTTGAGAGGAAGAGGGGTCACTAGGAAGTCAAACCACATCAGGATGTGGAAGACTTGTCCAATATCAATAAGACTGTTTCCACAGCACAGGCAGTAGCTGGTAACAGTTTTCCTTGGCAGCAATTCCTGAATCTTGTTATTGTCTTCTGGAAGTTCTGTGACTGAGGATGGGCATTTCACCTTTTGCAGGTGGAGGCCTGGAAGCAACCCTGGTAAAATTGCTCTCTTTAATATCAGCAGGCTTTGAATTAGGCCCTAAGATAACCGGTACCAAAAGAAATGGTAAAAAAACAGTGATCAAAGTAGAACTGCATCTTTTACTTATTTGTTCAATCCACACAGGAGAGTACGAGAGTGCAGGAGGATTTTCACACAAGCCTCAGCTGTAATCAGTGGTACTTGAGCACTGAAACACCTCAGGCTCTTCTGAAAATCCCAGGCATGAAATCGGCAGGGGAAACTTGCTGGAGTGTGGAGCAAGAAGGGCAGGTCTGACTCCAGGCTGACACAAACATGTTTTTGCAACTGTGGCATGTTTGTGTGAACTCTCAAAAATCATGTGATGATTTCAAAACAGCATAGAGTTGCTACATCTACAACTGTGAAATCTGGAGAAGGATCTGGTTTTTTACCCTGTTTTAAATAAACAGTACCAAGGGTAGGGCCTCCTCCTCTGTTAAATGGATTGCCAGCAAATGTTACTAATCGGCTTTCAAAATGGTGTGGCCTTCTGTTCAGGAGTAGTCCCTGTGCAAAACTGTGGATCTTGAGGAATACTCCCCATTTAATCCTTATCCCAACCTTAGAACTGAGATCAAGCCTCAAAATACTTGCAGAGTGCTGGAAAGTAAACTGTTAAAATAAGATCACTTTGAAATGCCGTATTTTTCCTTTCAAGGAATCTAATTTTGATGCTTATATATGTGTTACACATGTTCTAGAACCTCTCCAAAAAGTCCATAACAAATAGAAACCATCATGAGAGGAAAAATCGGGAGATTTAATCTGTCTCAGCATAGACTTAACATTTGTCTCAGCATACAGCTGCTGCATTAAGTGGTGTTTGTGTTCTGTCATAATAGAGACAGAATGTGCAAGTATTTGTGTTTGCATCATGGTAATAATTTATTATATATTCAGCAGGCTGAGTAAAGCTTTTGGATGCTATCTAGGCATGCCATATGCGGGTATAAATTCAAAGCTTCCTTAGATCAGGAGTATCTTTTAAAAATGAAAGAGTTTACATAGAAATAAATATGAGAACAAACCGCTGCAGTGACTTTTTTCACCAGGGTAGCAATGAAGCGAATTAATACAAGCAAAGCTGTGAGGGGGCAAGAGGACAGACCAAGGCAGGACCCTAAAAGTGTAGGATAAAGTGTGAGTTAACACTTGCTTTTTCAGGTGTTCCTAAATCAGACTCCAGTTCCAAACCTTGCCTGTGTCAGTTGTGGCTGTCCCATGTACCTGATGAATGAAGAATTGATGCAAGGTCTGTTCTCAGCTGAATTCTGTGTCACTCACGCTGTGACATCGTTGTTTACATTTCAACCCAGCATTGCACAGCTGGATTCATGAAATGCATCAAGGGGAGGGAAACCTGGAATTCTGCTCTTGGCAGAGCCAGGAACAATCTCAGTGTTAAATTCATGCTGACTTTGGGACACACTTCCAGTGTCCTTAGGTGAATTTGGACCCCTGAGCATCTCCTCTGGGGTTTGCTGCACCTGCTTTTCAAGTGGGATATTCCCATTAGGAAAAAGCCTGGCACCTATGGTTTGACTGTGTACAAGAAATTAAGTTTAGCTGCCCTCCTGTGGAAACAGTTTTATCACAAGGGGAAGAGGGAATAATCTTGTGGATTAATAACAACTGTTTAAAAAAAAAAGCAACACAGCACTGAAAAAAATAAAATAATTTATTGTTTTTACAACTGGTATGTGAACGGATGTAATGAATTTATTTATTCTTATTTAACAAAATACCAATTGTGCAAATTCTATATTTAAAATGTTTTGCTGTCGTCTCTGTCTCTTTCTGGCTTTCTTTTAATTTATGCTTCGGATCTATGTTGAAAGTACGCCTTGTGAGTTTACATAATATATGGCACTGGTCATTTTTTGTATGATTTTATTTAGAAAACTTTCTGCATGGAACAGGAGTATATGTGTCTACACATGTATAGATGTATATTCTTTTTCTGCTGCCATCTTTTCCTTAGAGAAGTTGTAGATTTTTAATTCGATGACACCTTGTGCTCCAGGCTCCTTGTTACACTTCAAAAAGCTCTCAACAAGCGAGTCCTAAAGGTCTGAGAACCAAAAAAAAGCCCTGTAATGGCTCCTGAAGAAGTCTGAAACCAGATTTGTGTTTCAAAGGCACATGCAATTCATGCTGGAGGCCTCAGTGATTGACCCCCAAAGCTGATCCTACCCCTTGCTTTAATTGTAGCAGAATTTTAGGAACTAGGAGTCCTCTCCATGTGAATGAATTTCCTCTGACTTGCCAGGACTCTTCTCTCATGCAGCTTCTTATGTTTAAGTGACAGCACTAAAGAGAAAGCTCCTGGATATCTCTTTATAAAATAGCTTGAACAACATATGATTTGGTTTATGAGGACTGAATCATTAAAAAAGCTGTTTTTTCCATGTTATCACTGTTTATATACATATATAAATATGTATCTATGACTATAAAAAGTCAAAAGCCCAACTTGGAAGGCTTTGCAGTGTTTTACTTCATTGTATTTCAGCTCTTTGCACCACATCAAGCAAAGTTAGATGCAAAAAAACCCAGCAAAGCATGTTTCCATGAAAAAAATACCTGTTTGTTTCCACTTTTCATCCAGTACAGCTACTGCAGACCTCAAGGGAGCTAGAATAGGGTGCAGTGTGAGGGGAAGACTGATTTGGACAAACCTTCAACTTTTCTGCAGTCAGTTCACTTCCCAATACAAACGGCTCTGCGAGGGCACGTAAACAATTCCAAACTGCTGGAAGTTTGGAAGATCTTGCTCCCAGTGCCCACATTCACTTGAGTTAAATTCCAGCTCAGCCTCTCTGTGCAGTGTCTGCTGCCACCAAGGCACTGCCCAAGGCCAGAGTCAGCCACGAGGCTTTAGAGGAATTGAGGATGGCCAGTGGGTGATGCTTCCTCACTCAAGGCTCAATCGAAAATCCCGGAGAGTACAAGCCTGGGCTTTGATGATCTTAAGGGCAGGCTTTTAACAGGGTTTGAAGGATGAATCATTCATTATGGGCTTTCAGCAGTATGTTCAGGTGAATGTTTCTCCTCATGCCCTGCTCTTGTCACTGAGGAAGATGGAACCTATGACAAGAGGCACAGTTAAATTCTCTGGGCATAGGCTGCAATTTTCAGGAAAAAAAAAAGGTTAAGTGGTTTGGAGGATTTGTTCCTTATTTTCATTAAGTGATTCATTCTTACGGAGCTGCCAGAGTGCCTCACTGCATTCATACTTGCCATGTGCAACATTTTCAAGGGTTTGTTTTTTTTTTTTTTTCTGTGGGTTCCCTGATACTAACTTGTATAGTGAAGCTAGTTCCATTCTTGTTTCAAATAACATTACAAATGCAGATACTTCTGGTTCATCACACGCACCAGCAATGACTCTTAAAGTAAGACAAATTATTAAGTCCTCAGCTGGCACCCCAGAAGGTGTCTTGGGGCTTAAAAGGTTTAATCACAAGCACAAGTTTTCAGTGATAAAATTTGAAAAGCCCCAAACACAGGTGAGTGGTGTAAGATCTTCTCCCCACACCACAACAAACATCCCAACACCATCCCACTGCTCTGCACTCTGTGAGTCACAGGACAAAACTCACAGCATGTTTTGCCCCTCGAAGTTGTCTGGAGGCTCAGAGTCAGTGTAAGGACAGTAAAATCCTCTCCACAAACATCAGCCTGGCATAGACCATGTTCAGACACCCGTGGCTAAGTGCAGATGCATATTATGTGTGTGCACATGTATGTGAGTACTTGGGTCTCCATAACTCCCTGGGGAAAAAAAGTTACACTGGGTTTAGTAATACCTGCATAAATTTAGAGTTACTTCATGGCATCATCTGGCTTTGCCAGAGGTGCTTCAGACTTACACCACTGTAAGTGACAGCATAGTTTTTTCTTTATTTATAGTAACTGGTTTACACAATTTATCATGTGAACTGTGAAATCTGCAAATAGATTATCTTATGAAACATAGTGACAGGCATACAGGCATTGTTAAAATCCCATCAGATACAGGAAATAATGTGCTGAATTAAGTAAGTTGGAGACAGGGTATAATTCTGCAGAGCAATAAATTTAACTTCTATTGCCAGGTCATCTGCTTAACATCAGATAAGAGAAAATGAACAAAGTATTGCAGGCAAGACTAAAGGGAAAGCACAAAGTTTGGATTTGCTTTGTTTCCTTCATGTGCCTCTTTATGCACTGTTGGTGTCAGCATAATTTGGGAAGGCACACTGTCACCTGGCTGAAATACCAGTACCCTTTGAGAAACCAAGATGTGTCACAGAAGTTATTTTTCATTCTAGTCTGTGTTTAATCAGAAGGAGTTAGTATTTTTAGAGCACTACTGTGTCAGCCAGTTTACATCATAAAAAATATGTTATGCAAAATATAAATCATTTGAACTGAACTGTGCAAGGTCTACACTGTACTATGACACACGGAAGGCCAATAATTTGTTTTGTAAACTATTACATATGTATAATTTACCAGCTGTAATCTTAAAACACTTGACTCTGTGATTTCAGTAAAAGTAATAAATACAAACTGTATCATAGGTCCAAAATATTTGTTTATATGGTATATTTGGGGGCCTCTGTTTGCTATTTGTGCCCCATTGCAGGCAGATGATCATAAAGAGCTTGAGCATAAATTTAAGGCATAAATATTCTTTCTGTATGTGAATACTGCATTTTAGTTGTGGTGGGGCAGAGTTCTGAAGTGTTTTGAGGAGTCATGAAACAGCAGGAAAGTGCAGAAGGTGGTGTTTGTTGTAAGATTCATAATTAGCCATCTAAACCAACCTCAGAGCAGTGAAGACCTGCCAGAAAGGGGGGGTGGGGGGGTGGTACCCTCTGTGAGCTGAGGTGGTGGCACAGAAAGGGGAGAGGTTTTTTCAGGAGACAGAGCTGCAGACACTACAGTTCAAATGTGGCTCTTCAAAGGCACTATGACAAAGATTTACTTTTGTAATAGAAGCTTATAATCCATTTTTCATGCTGATTTCTCGCTTATCCTTTCACATTCCACAACACTAAGTTGGGAGTTTTTCTTGTTCCCAAAAATGATGCTTTGCAAAAAGACGCTCTTCCCAAAACGAAAAGCAAACTCATCCTGTCTAAATCTTACCCCATGTGTGTGTCTAATCTATTGACTGCTGACATTTTTATGAATTTGGGATTTTGCCTTTTATTAACTTGGAGGTTTAGCTTTCTTGTATTTTTCAAATTGTGAATGAAATGGATTTTTATTTACAGAAACAGTTCGTGTATGCCTAGGAACAGCTGTTCTTCCCAGGCTGTTAAACAATGGCAGTGCAGCTTTACAGAGCTGTTGGTACCTACAGAGGGAACGAAGGTCTTCACAAAAAAATGTTACCACCAGAGAGATACATCAGTGCCTCCTCCACAGCTTTGCATAACAATATGCAATGTCACTTGTCATGGCAAAGTCTCATCTTCCCAAACTTCCATTTTTATTTCCCACTTGAGAGTTTGCAGTAGCTCAGAGAAAGCCTTTAGTGGCAAGGGAAATCCATTGGTGTACAAATCAAATGGAGCAGACAGAGCATTACAGACCTTCCCAAATGTCCAGTGCTGCCATAACCCCATTACTTGTGCAGGGACTGTTCTGTATCAGGAAGATGAACTCATTCTCTCTTAATGCATTTTCCATCTCATCATATTATGACATTTTACCTCTTCAGAAACTATCTGTAATTACATGTGAGGAGGGAGAGCTCTATTCCCAAGATTTTCAACCTGTAGACCCAAATCTCATTTTTAGGTGGGGATGCAAGATGGATTTGATCCAATTTCAGTCTTCTAGCCAAACCAATCCTTTTTTTTTTAAGGAAAAAAAAATCAGTTTTGGAAACCTCTTAGTACATCCAGTAATCAAACTAGAAAATGTACAAGTCTTTCCACATTGCTTATGCTGTTACCTCATTCTCCAGTACTCTGTGAAGTTTAAAGCAATAAATCCATCATACTTAGACCACTCACCATTCTAAGCTGACCCAAGGACAGGGTTGAAGAGTAAAGGCGTGGGAAAAATAATTTAACAAAAGCCAAGGAAAAAATATTATTTTCCACACTTGGAGGGCCAGGGCGGCAATCTCTTTGCTTTCCCTTGATTATTATGGGGAAAAAAACCCACATCTAAGTGAAAACTCACTGACATTTTCTTAAGCAGCTGCTCAAGAAGGCTTTGTTGTAGCAATCTAAGGCTGAGCTTATTAAAACAGCCATTTTGGCCACTGCCACTGTAGTCTGACTGCTCCAAGTGTTGCTAAAGAAATACAGTGAGACAGGGAAGTTGGATGAAATTCTGGAACATGTAGGTGTCAGAGAAAGAAGGGTGTAAGGCCCTTACTCCTTTTGGGTAGCAGGTGCTGTGCCCTCTCCCAGTGGGATGCATCCCATGCCAATGGATCATTTTGCTTATGATCAAAGGTGAGGCTTGCAGATGTGAATTCTGCCCTAGTAGCCACATAAGGGCCTTACATACGTGTTAGTGCACATAAACTACATTGGGCGGAGGGGGAAATTGTGCAAATTGGACCTGCCTGGCAATGCAACAGAGAGACTGACTGGAAAGCAACCCTGTAAGCCATGGAGGTACCAGAGAGGAAGGTCACCGTGAGCGCCACGACGGTCCTGTTGTGCCCCAGAGCATCGGGGAACTCACATCTTGAAACAGTTGAGAGCTGGCAACAGGCCACCCAGGCGACGGCCGAGATGGCAGCTGCCCAACAAACAGGCTTAGTTACCTAGTAAAGGTGGTCTGTTGCTGAAGGGGAGCAAAAATCGCCCTGGAAACTTTCCGAGAGCACTTTAAAGTGGTCGATCCGAGGCAGGGCCCTGCCCACTGGAAGCGGGCCTTCGCCGAAGGCCTCGCCGCGCTAGGCCGGGTTTTGTCCAGAACAAACAGCGCCGGCTGCATTCTGTGTGGGCTGGGAGGAATGTTTTCTCACTGATATTTATGTGGCATGCTAAGATCTGACAGCCATCCAGAGGGGGGTTTGGGGCCAATATTTCATTTTAAATACACGCTGCACACGGAGGAAGGAAAGCAACATGCAATGGCATTGCTTGTGAGGGGTGACCCAAGAGGCAGAGCCGAGACAGGCTCCGTATGGCAAACCAGAGATAGAGGTTGTTTCGACAGGAATTTGAGCTATGAAAGGATTTAAGGGGAAATTACCAGCCAGTCTGGCATTCAGATGCCAAAATACACAGGCAGACTTGGCTGCACAGGCACGCTGTAATGCTCCTCAGCTTGGTTTCAAAGGGAGAAGGGAAGTGGCAGGACCTGGCTGTGGAAATCTCAGCTTCTCCACACACGCAGGGAATAAAACATCTCAATCACAACACCACCCCTTTCCCGGGATCAAATCAAACACTGAAGAATTCTATATGAAGAACTTTTCCTTCAGAGGACAGAAGAAAGAAACAAAGGATGCTTTTCCTCCCTCTCCATCAGAATATTTAGTACTTTGGGATGAATTTGTTGTGCATTTTTGGCTATTTTTCCCCCAAATTAGGCCAGGCAGAGACAGAGCCAGGACCTAAAGCAAGTTGTGATGTTGCTGTGGAACAGCTTTGCCAGAAGATCTCTGCCTGCCTCAGCCTGCTCAAGGCTTTCCCAGGATGGCTCCAGTCTCAGGCTTCTCTTCCCCAGAGCACACACCTTCTACCCCCGGAGCCATCTCCTTTGGCCGCATTCATAATGTGTATTTAAATCATCACCTGGTTTGCTTTCAGAGCTGGTCAGGTTTCTAGAAATATGGAAAAGAGGATGTCTAATACCAAGTAGATTAAGAAAGAAAAACACATCAGAAAAAAAAAAAAAAAAAAAAAAAAAAAAAAAAAAAAAAAAAAAAAAAAAAAGGAGATGTAGTTATTTCTCATTTATAGCTACAAAAGAGAAAAAGAAGGGGAAAAGCTCCAAGAAGGAACGGTATCTATGAACTGTATCTCTTCTCTCTTGAATCTGGATGTAAGCCATAACCAGGCAGCATCCAAAAACTTTGGAAAACTCAGGGAGTTAATTTAGATCTCACAGAACTCAATATCTTGGGGTAAGCTTTAAAATATAAAGCAGAACAGCTAAAATAAGAGAATGGAGCAGCTTTAGAGGAAAAAATGCATTACTTTTCAAATAACTACAGCAAGGAGGGAGAAGTAACTAAGAAGGGAGCCCAGATGGTTTAGGATAATTTCATCCAAAGTTAAACTTAACAGATAAATATAAGGAACAAAAATTTTTTATTCCAATAGGATAAATATGGATTTCCATTAGAAGCAGTAGCTGAAGAATTCATAGCCTATTTTTTTATGAGAATGTGGATATTGTTAGTAAAAAACTGAAGGCTGTGGTCCAGATGGGTCTATCATTTTAAGCCTTTTTAAAGCCTAGTTGATTTATTTAATTAGGTATTCCAGAAGGCTCCTACTCCTGCATGAAAGCAATGGTAGCTGCTATGTGCATTACAACTCACAAAGGGGTGGGAGTGAGTCAGTCACTCTTAATGTAACACTGCCTTTCAGAGCTAAGGGTTAGCAGGGAAAATATAATTTCTCTGTACACCTGCTCAGGCCAGGAAGATGCACCTCAGAGACACAGGACTTAGGCATCAGCTTGATTAACAAGATTAACCCCAAGGGCTCTTGGTTAAAGGAGAAAGCCTGGGACCAGGGTGAGGGTCCCAGCTGGAGGTGCAACATGACCATGGGTTGCAGAATCTCCTTGAGGGACAACGTAGGTGCTGACACCAGAAATTTGTGAGGATGAAGGGATAAATCCTGCCTGGGAGCCAGTTCTTGAGCAAAGGTGTGAGGCCAATTCACCTGACTTGGTCCTGTGAGTAAATCATTTGGGACACAGCTCAAAGCACTGCAGGGAAGTAGCTGGAGGACCACAAAAACTACATTGGTGTCTATATGGCAAAAGACAGAGGTTATTTTAGCAGTGTGAAATGTTTTCGGATTCCAACAGCATGCAAGAAGTGCCAGAGTAATTTGCCAGGGACAATAACGTGTGGTGTAATGCTGAAGATGAAAAGACTTCAGCTGGGTTTGGCCCAGTATAAACCATCCCTGGGTTCTACTCCAGTTGTTTGCAGTGTTTATCAACTATATCTGGACTTTTTATCCTGGTAGTATCCATCACTTGAATAGAGACAAACATTAAATTATGTCTGCAATTATATTTACACTTAAAATGTAACTCATTTCTAAATCATTCCAGTGAATTTGTAAATCCCATCCTTAAAGCTTTTGAAAAACATACTCTTTTTTTTCACTCTGCTATTTAACACCAGAGTGTGGTTCCAGCCAAAACCTGAAATCCCACGCAAGGCAGATTATGTTCAGCTCTCTGGCTGTCTGTGTATTTTCCTCTTCTATGTACCTTACAAGCCAAAGCCTGAATTTAGCCCTAAAAGCATATCCTGAGCATACACTCAGGAGACCACATTCAGGATCCTGCCCCCCATCATATTGAACTGATGGATTCTACCAGGATTGGTAATAAAACCATCATTTCAAAAATGGCTCTTTACTTAAAACCTTTTTTTTTTTTAATGGTATAGCAGTTATGGCAACTGCTTCCTGCCACCTCTGCTGCCAAAAGCCACAATCCATCCATGAAAAAGAGCTCCTCCTTCCAAACACATTTTTCAGTGGACAGCAGCATTCCCTGGCTGGAGCACACTCTTCCCTTCCCTTCTGCCAAACAAAATGTGTAACAAATGTGAGCTAAGAGTGAGGAATTAAGTGAACTCCTTACAAATGACTTTGTATTTTTACACATATATGCAAGAGACAAGAAATAAGAACACCTCTCAGGGTGGGTTGAGAGGAAGAAAAAGGTAGTGAACCCCCAGGGCTGTTCAATGAAAGAAAATGTTTTCCTTTCTTAGAACACATGTTTGGAATTCAAACTCTTAAAAGTCTTAGCATAATACTAATTTAAAAATTGGTGAGTTATTTCCCCTTTTCCCTTAGTTTTATTCTACCTTCGAGGTCAGTGGCAGGATTTCTGAAGTCTGGGGTATTTCCTGAATGCTGATCAAAGTTTGCTGTATAAATTCAAAAGTAAATGTTCCTATTCTTCGCTAGTCGCATAACTCTGCTTCTGTGGGCAGTTCTTTCTGGTCTTGACAAAAATAAGTCTTGAATTTCTTGTTTGACAACATGCTTTAAGAAAAGCTTTACAATTGCTTTTATAAGCTGTATTAATAACTATTATTTTCCCTCCCTAGGTGTAATTCCAATGCAGAGCTATGTGGATCTTGCTTGTCTTTCCCTTGCTTTGTTTGCTATGACCTTTCACCACTCAGAAAATAATTAGTACATTTTCCAGCAGATAGTTGGATGTTTTCATGCCCTCTTATTATGGGAAAACGTTGTAACAGAGCACTGGAGCAAACAGCTCAATGTGCTGTTCTTTCACGCCCCTGTGCAGCAAATGAATTTAAATTTAAAAGAATGTCCAAAATTGAGGGAGTCAAGAATGAGCAGCTGCTTATAAAGCAGGAATTCTCTAATATGGACTGAATATGGAAGTTTTCTCAAAATGCACTGCAACCATCATGATTCAAGTCCCTTGGAGATTTTTGGCTGCCTGTGACAAGATAAGGCACGAGTTTCAGGTCTAATTAGGCATTGCACGCATTGGGGTCATTAATGATTTCCACCACAGTGGCTTCAGCCTACGAGATATTTTGCAAACAAATGGCAGAAGCACAGTGTGGGCGCCCAAACACACATACAGTACACAAGCTGGAAATTATGGGAAATAGAAAGGAAGGCAACAGCAGAGACATGGATCCAATCCAAAATTTGAGGTCGGTCATTATCATGGTTTTACTTCCAGGTTCAGCAACATTGCAGCAACATTGCAGCAATAGGAATGAGAAGACAAAGCTCATACATATGATGCCATGAAAAAAATTGAAGTTTGCATCTCTAAGCATTGACTGATTATTTCATTGCTTGGACTTTCCCCCAGGTAAGTTATGCTAGGTTGATTTTGGCCTAGCCTAGCTAAAAGATAGTGCTGCCATTCAAAGCCTAATCCTAATCAAATATCCCCAAGTTCCCCTTAACTGTGAAGCTGAGCTGCAAGATTTCAGAATTTGTCTAGGCTTGCACAGGTCAAATGAAGTGGTGACAAATAGGTACCAGAAGATATCCTTCCCCCTCCTTCCCAGCTGAAGCAACTGGAAGACATAAAAGTCATAATTATCCTGGTTTAAGTCACACAGTAAGCAGAACCACAGCCAGGAATGTACCGTGGTCTTCTAGGCTCCAAAATAGTGATATAAAACAACTGTTCCTCTGTTACCAGGATTTTTTACAGCTGCTTTCAGCATCAGGTTTACATTCGCAGGTTTTTTTTTCATTCCAGTCACCTCTTGCAGCTGCATCCACAGAAGCAACTCCCCAGTGCAGACAGGAGCACTGGCCCTTGCCTACAGCAACTCTTGAAGCACCTTTAATTAGTCAAGCCAGGTACCTCTGCTAATTGACAGAGAGTCACAGAATCACCAAGGTTGGAAAAGACCTCCGAGATTGTTGAGTCCAAGCTGTGCCCAATCCCTACCTTGTCCCCAGCCCAGAGCACTGAGTGTCATGTCCAGGCCTTCCTTGGACACTTCCAGGGATGGGGACTCCAAACCTCCCTGGGCAGCCCCTTCCAAAACCTGAGCACCCTTTCCAGGAAGAACTTCCTGCTGACTTCCAACCTGATCCTCCCCTGGCCCAGCCTGAGGCCGTTCCCTCCTCCTGTCCCTGTTCCCTGGGAGCAGAGCCCGACCCGCCCCCGGCTGTCCCCTCCTGTCAGGGAGTTGTGCAGAGCCACAGAGCCCTTAGCCTCCTTTGCTCCAGGCTGAACCCCTTTCCCAGCTCCCTCAGCTGCTTCTGGGGCTCCAGCCCCTTCCTCAGCTCCGTTCCCTGCCCTGGACACACTCCAGCCCCTCAATGTCCTTCTTGGTGTGAGGGGCCCAGAACTTCCCAAATTGGTTTCTACTGCAACTGACTAAGGCTGCACTCGATCCCCTCATCCAGACAGACAATAAAAATATTAAACAGGACTGAAAAGCAGGCATCTAAGAGGTACAATGCTTATGGTTTTTGCCACGGACCGTAGGATCAGATGAACAGTGCCCCACAGGTTCGTGCTTCTTCCCAGTTGTCCAGGTACTTATAGATGGAAAATTCTTCTCCCTTTGACCAGACAAATCCATCCCTGGGCTCGGACTGCTCTACAGGCTGCATTATGGAACAATGGCTGACTTCTCTGGGAGTAGATCTATGAACACAAACACTGCTGTCATAATTTATTCCAGTGGCACGCTGTCTGCCAAGGCTGCATTACACTGCTCCTCTTATTTATTTATTTTTTAAAGCCTAAATATATAAAACTGTTGCAACTTTTTAATGGACTTTCAAGAATGTTTAAAAAAATATTTTGACTCTGGGGAAGGGATTTCTCCCAGGACTTTTGGATGTGCCTCTGAACGATGTTTATAGGTGCCTTTTGGATTCAGCTGGGAGAGAATGGGCACCTCACTCTTGCTCTTCTTTTCAGCCTACAGAGGATGTCCACAGTGGGTCAACTGGATTGCACATTCCAAATGTGGATTTCTTTTCAGTGACAAAGGGACATGGGGTTCAGATGCAGACAGCCACAATGCACATGTCTGAGGCTGAGTGAGACCAATCTCATTCCAGGTCTCAAAGGCCTCAAAGTGCTTGGGAGCAGTATCCTGTTTCCAAAGAGTTTTCAAGTAAGAACTCAGTTCCAAATGGCCAAGAATTCTTTCCAAAAATTGACTGGATGAAGGCAGGTTTGTTCTGAAGCATTTTTTTTCACTGAGCTACCATTGTGAGAATTAATAATGTTCCAATTCAGCCTCTCTCTCTCCCTATCTTCCCTCCCCTTTACATCCTCCAGCTCTTACTTCATTGCAAAGTTATCTTCAAGCCCCAAGTAAGAAACTGTACCTCCTCTCTGCTATAGAAAATATCTGCAGCACATTCTAATCCCCTCAGAATGTGAAGGTTGCAATGACTGTCAGAAAAATGCTTTACTCACCTACCCCTGCCCAGAATATATTCATGTGGAGTGACCTAATATTTATGCTGCGACTTATTTTCAGATTTTTTGTTTAATTAAAATATGAAGTTGTTTAAAATCATATAAGGAAGGCCTTGGAGAAACGCACAAGTATTTGCTTCACTTGGCCTTGATACACAACATCAAAATTGTAACTACAGAGCTTTTAGAGTCAATTATTGACTTATATATTAGTGGTTATTACAACTCAGGATCCCTATTTCACATCCAATATTTACAGGCCTTTAGCTTCAAGGAGCTGGGACCGTGAGATCCAAAATGTAACCATGAAATACACAGAGGCTTTGACTGCTCTGCATTGTGCAGAATCTCTCGGTGAGGAGCTCCTGTTGCTGTGCTACCAGCACAAAGGGAACCCAGCTCCTCACCCCTTTGCTGTGTGTGTTCCACTATCTCTCCCTTTTTGCCTTCTTTACTCCATGGTGAATAAATGAAATCAAGCCAGCTGCTGCTTTCATCTCTGTGCAGTTTTTCTGCAGGTGGCACTCAGTTCTCTTGAATATGCTCCAGCTCATTCCTTCAAGAAAACCCCAACATCCAAGTTTCTTATTTTGATTATAACTAAATAGTTACGCAGTAAGAAAGGCAGAAGTGAGTAAATTACTGAACTCATGGAGGAGACAAGCTTTGGAGCAACTGGTGCAAGTTTTTGTGTCTGGTTCCTGGGAAGTTTCTTTTTATCCTCCTACTTTAGCTGCAGTTTTACAGGCAACCACATTCAAAAGAGAAGCCTCATAAAAAGGGGAGTCAAATATTTGTGGAAGGTGTTGGATCTCTCAACTTCTTTTGCTACCCAAATGATTACTGCTCCAAGCAAAGGTGGTGCTCCGTGTTCTTTCATTTGTATCATTTATTATTAACATCTATTTGATTAAAATCATTAAACTGAAGTAATTGTAGAAAATTACTCCCACAGGATGTGAGGATTCCTCCTCTAGCATTTTCTGTGAACACTCTCATCTTTATGGTTTGGTGTAAATTAGAGGCCACTTCTGAGTTTTTAGCGGTTATAAATATGAAAGGGGCTTTTTTCCTCTTTCAACTATTACATCATAAAATGAAAAGTGACTAGCAAAAACATGTCTTGTTCTTCCTATTGCAGAAAATAAGCTGTTTTAAAAATCAAAATAATCACCCCTACCTACTAAAAAAATCAGCCCCTTGCTAACACTTGTCATTCCATGTAGCTCCATGGGCTTTGGTGGGATGGCTCTACATTGCACCTACATAAATTAAAATACTTTGAGCCCAATAACCACAGATTTATAAAGGTCAATGTACAGCTTCTAAAGAAACAAGTATTTTAGTGCAGTGCCTAACTCTGGGTAATTTTAACCCGTTTTCACAGCTCACCAAATGTCACATTGTCATGTTTACAAAAACATGAATGCTTTCATGTGGGCCTAAGAAAGTCATATTTGCAGTGCAAAGTTTGCCTGCTTATATAAAAGTCTCCTCAATTTCCCTGTTGGTCTAACATAGAATTATCTAAAATGATCCCTACTTTTGCACACAAAATTACAGAATTAAGCTAGTGAGCTATTTCTGAGTATTATTAGCAAATTTCATATGTGTGTGTGGGTGCATGTGAGCAAGACTAAAGGTTGTTTAGTGCCATCTTTTGGGTGGTCCTAATACTACAGAACAGCTTAATCAAAGCAATTATAGATTTGCCATCATTTCTGTGCCTAGGAAGCCATGTGTTACTTGTTTCTAAGGAGTGTGAGGATGACAAAAAGTCAATGGGAGCAGGAATTGCTTGGAGTGTTTCCATGCTGCATAAAGAACCACCCCCTCCAGCCCTTTCTTAGCACACAAATCCCCAAATCCCCGGCAGCAAAATATTTTCCTATTTAGAAACACTGGGTTTTTTCCAGCTTTGGCCAATGTTCGTGCTGTTTTATAAGATAATTATCTATGTATTCAGTCACACCCTATAGCACCAAATGTCTTCCTCCTGACTCTTAATGTAAGATCGACAATAACGACAATAAACTCATTAATTTGTTTATCTTCTGTCTTTATTCAATATTCCCTGCTAGCCCTGAAAGCAATCTATGTCACAACCAGACAAAACCCAAGCATCCAGAACTCCAACTTAACACCTGCTCTGACAACACAGACTTAAAAGTGTACATAAAATATTGCTCCCATGCTCCCTGATACATGATAATTACAAAATCTAGTCATAAATCAATGTTTTTAATAGGCTTTTAAATAGGATTCGATTACAACATCCCTTTTAAAAAGTTGGTGGTCAACTAATTTCACCTTAGACAAGAAAAAATTGAGTGTACTGAAGTAGGTAGTGCTTTCAGCAGGGTTTTCTTTTGCCTTAATGGGATGTGAGGCCATTTTACCCCAGCTCCTGGACAAATGAGACATGTCCCACAGCAAAGCCTAATTTCACCTGGTAGGCAGAGCACATGGCTTGGAGGTAGCTGGACTTCGGTATCCTTCAGGAGCACAAAGAGCAGGTCAGGGTTTGTCCTGTGTTCCAGAGGCAGCATACACAGAGCCAAAGGAATTACTCATGTGTGGAGCAGCATTTATTTACAGCAGCTGGCCCTGGTGTCTAGAACACCAGCTGATCCTTTTTGTGCTATCTGTGAGGGTTGAAACGACATACAGAGCAAAATTTTAGACAAGGCAGCCTCTCCAGCAAAATGCTGATGTCTGTAATTAAACTTATCTCTGTGTGGTAATGTTCCCCAGGCACTGCTTCCTGCTCCAAGTGCTTGTTGGAGGCTTTCTGGAAGTGTCAGAAGGTTTGCATTCCCTTACTCTTGGATAATCAAAACTGCTCACAAATTTGTTTGGATGTTGAAACAAGCCCAGGCAGGCAGTTTATGCACGGATGGTTTGCAGCATTTTAGGGACATGGGTCTGGAAGCTGCTTCCTTCACCAGTGCATCCTTTCCTCTGCTGGGGTAGGAGGTAATACACGTAATTCCATCCTGAAATCCATCAAATTCAATTTTACAGCTCTCTGTCTCCATCCCTCCTGCTGGAAAGCACATCCACACATGTGCCCTCCCTGAAGCAAAAATCACGAGTTAATGTTGTCACTTCTTGCAATTTCTGAGTGCCTGATGTCATAGCTGGAGTGTTTATAGCATTTCAATTTGTTTCTGACACCATGTTTGAGTTTGGATCCTTTTGAGGAGGTAAAAAGAGAATATTTTTCTTGGAGAGCTTTGAAATCCAAATTGCAAAGCTGGCAGGGCCCTCTCAGTTAAATTTGGGTTCACTTTTCTGCCTTATTAGCAATTTCTTTGCACAACCTATTTTAGCTGGTCTATTTACCATATAAAGCAAAGCCAGCTCAGCTGGCATCATAGAATTATATATAAATGTATGTTTTTATAAAGTGGAAAAGTTTTACCTGTTTGCTAAAATACCTGATGATGCCTTGGTTTTAAAAAGTGTGCTCTATGTGACAGCTGTGCATATTTGCACTGGAGCTGGGAGTTTTATACCACATTCAGTTTATGAATGGTATTGAGCAACTGCTTCTGAGATTTTTAAATAATCAAAAGAGGAAAAGTGGGTGAGGGAAGCTTGGAAATTGTGCTGATCTACTGTGGGACCTTGGAGGTCTTAGGGAAGGGGCTTCCCTAGATGGCTTTGAAGCCACATAACATACAAGCAGAATGTTTATTGGAATAATTGGAACGTCAGCCTGAGAAGCCCAAGAATTCTCCTCCAATCCATATCCTCCATTAAAACCCACACTTAATGGGGACCAGCCCTGCTCCTGACAATGTAACCCTGAGGATCAGCCCATCAGCAGCCACATGACCTCAACCAGCACCTCCCCTGAGCCCAAAACAACCTGCATTGTTTCTGTGTCCTCTTCCCCCAGTTGCACTTCCCAAGGGACATGCAGATGTCCCTCTGCCCAGCAGATGAGGCAGCTAGAGCCAGCTGCAACCCAAAGAATTTGGGGTTGCCTCAGCTTTGTTCCCCATGGATCCAAACTGGGCACCAGAGCCAGGCCTCTTTCCCAACAGGAGAGGGCAATGCCAGCACGGAAGGGGATATGATGTCCACCTTCCAGTCATGTTCATCTTATGGTCAGAAAGGATGGTTGAGCTTGTGCAGGCAATTAAATTAGTTATTCTGATAAAAAATATCCCATGTGAAACAATGATGCATCTTTCTGCCTGCACTATTTTAACTGCACATCTAAATATATTTGAAGTTAAAACTTATAATCTTCTAACTAAACAGAAGATGGGAAGCAACTATGAGAGAATGAGTCAAAATATTGAGATTAACTGTTAGATATAGTAATATAATAATAAAAAGCTTTACCCATCCCTATTCTACCCCTTCCTTTTCTTAAGTCCATGGCAGCCAGGGCTTTGCATATCGATGCAAGAGGAGAAAATGAATGATGCCAAATGGAAGTTACATGTTTTGTCAGCCAACTTTTTGATGCTTGGTCTTAAGCAGCAACAATGTTTCTTTCAGAAGACCTAAGAGCAACAAGAGTGAAAATACAAATTTGGTTTGCATTGGTTTACTACTGTCTATTTCCTGCTGTGTCTGTGGGATAAACTGACACGGGCAATGGGTGGGTGTTTTGTTTGAAAACCTTCATTTCTTGTAGAAGACACTGCACACGCTTCCTCCTGATACCATTTGTAAACAGAGCATTTCAGCCAAGTTTTTATGAAGCTTTCGATCCTGTGAGGAGCTAGCACGATGCTGGGAGTTAAGCCTGACTATAAATATTCCCAGGAGCAGAGCCTACGTGTCTGCTGAGTCCCCTTTGTTCTCATTTTGTGCCCCAGCTCTGTGTCCCATTGCTGCAGAGGGGGCTGCTCCTGGGGGTGAGGTATTAACAGTGGGAATTGCAGTTGTGCAAGACAGGTTTTATGCCAGAGGGGCTCCCTGAGCTCAGCCAGGAAGACACAACCAGGCCTCTGCAGGAACTGGGACAGATAGAGAGGTCAAACCTTCCAAAACCGGGAGGGAGCAGCGAAGGGAGGCTCTGGCTGCCTCTGCTCAGCTCCTCTTCCCACAGCACCCACCTGGGCAGCAAAGGACTTCCTCACCTCACACACCTCCTTGGGGAAGTGTCAGCAAGGGACAGCAAAGAAGGACAGCCATCAACTCAAGCCTGATTGGAAACAGTTTGATCTATTTTGTCAGCTTCTGGTGGTAGATTTTGGCATGGCTTGCAAATCATACCTATGAGGGAGGAGCTCTCCTGGGCTTAGCACAGCCCTCCATTCCCCATCCTACTGCACCACTTGGGAGCAAGGCAGAGGAGTCAGGAATTAAGCGGGGGGAAAGTAAGGCAAGCAGGGGTTAGATCTTGTCTTTTCTTCTCACCATCCCACTCTAACTGGCAATAAATTAAATGAATTTTCCCCAAGTTAACTGCTTTGCTTATGGCGGTAGCTGGTAATTGATCTCCTTGCCTTTATCTCAATTCACAAGATTTTCTATCTGGTTCTCATCCTCCTGTTCTGCTGAGGAGGAATGAGGGATCAGCTGACATCCAGCCAAGGTCAGCCCACCACGATACCCTGCAGCTCTTTGCCTAAGATCAGTATTACAATCTTTTATTTCTCTCATTTCATTGATAAAATGGAGATACTAAGCATCCCAATGTGTCGGGCAAAATATGTGCTGAGGTCTTGCCTCCAGCTCAGCTGACCTTGTGATTAAAACTGTGTGTCAGTGTTGACATATAGAAATATTCAGGATTTAGGGAGACCTTTTTGGACTTTGTTCCATCCCAAGACAGCTAAACAAGTCTTACTGACTTACATGCCTTGGTACGCGACGGCAAACAAAGATTTCTCATTCACTTCATTCCTAACATTAAAAGAGAAGCAACAAGCAATTTGAAATTAGAGTGTAGCATTAGGAAATGAGGGGGACTGAAAGCAGGAAAAAAAATAAGTGGTAGAAACCCACGTCCTGTTCAAAATATGGATAAAACTGCCAAAAAGGAAGATCATCATCATCATAAACCCCATCTGAAAATTATGGCAGAGCGACAGGTTCTGGAAATGTCTAAGAATTGCACTGATGTAACAAAGGTATTTTGTCTTATTGCTAAGAAATTGCTAAATCCCTTTGTAGCTCAGGCTTTTACCTGTTACAGAAGGATAAGCCTCGCTAGGGGATTTTAGGAGATGCTCCTTAATAGCAGTGAGTTGCTCATTTGAGCCCCATCCCTACGAACTGAGAGGAAGGCCCATCCAAGCTTTTGGCAAAGCATGGATTAGATGAGTCTAAACATGTATATAAATGTGGAGAGTGGAGAGTGGTTAATCACTTTCCTTAAAGGTTTGTGCCCTTTGTTAAATACACTCACTGCTGACTTTTGATTATCCAACATAACAGGGAGGAAGGGTGGGGGAAGAGGGCATAAGCCAGTGTGAGGGAAAGAATATTTAACTCCACTGAAAATATTTGTTGCTAATGTTCAAATTTCTTGACACTTTTTATAAGGCGTAGCAGCATTATATGGCCTCTGGTCAGAAAGAATGAGCAGCACATCCAGGACAGCATGGAAATCTTACTGAACAGTGGCTTTGGAATGAATGTGGCATCACACACAGAAGTCTCAAAGATAAAAAATTATTAATTAGGTGCAATGATGAGTTTTCATTAGGAGGAATTCCATAGAAATTGTATCATGTCTTGCAGTGCTTGTGAAATCCTCTGTCCACAGCAGAGGAGAAAAGTGTGGGATCTGTTGAAATCCCAGTGTGATAAAAATACCAAAATGTCAGTGGAGCTCAGGGCACTATGAATGTGCTCCTTGCCATTTGCCAAGGGACTTTGGAGCCATTGTTAAAGTTATGTTTAACATCTGAAACACTTTTAAAGCAGACATGCCATAATGCAGTGTTCTGTTTTGCCTTACTGCTTTTATTTGATCCCTGGCAGTTGTTTTGACCATGAAAATTCGGATTTAGGTCAGCTGTTCACAAGAAATTTAGATGGTGGCACGAATTCTACTACCAGAAAGTGAGACACAAAGTCGGACCTCAACAGTTTTTTAAGCCACTTATTGTGGATTTATGTGGGACATGGCCAGGTCTGAATTCACATTCTCATGCAAACCTCCTTCTTTTTAAAAAGTAAAATATTTGACTCACGCAGCCAGAAGTGTCAGTCCAAGTTCTTGCTGAATCCCATTTTGATAAAACTTTATAAAGGAAAGTAGAAAGAACTGGGAGCAGCTCATTTTGAGTGCACACAGGCCTACATGGGCTATTTAGCAATAAAATTTGGAGGCTGCCCAAATTTCTGCACCTATTTTTTTTAAAGCAACTTTGATAACCAGTAATGTAAAAGCAGAAGTTACAAAGAAACGTACCACCATGTTAAATCCCATGATTCTCCTCCAACACAAAAATGCGTACTTCTCAATAAAGTAATGATGGGCATTGTTTTGCTTTTTAATATTTTCACTGATTATCAAAACAAGCAAAATTAGAGGTTTTCTCCCTTGGCCCTGTTATCCTACTAACAAAACCCAAAGGTTAATGACCTCAAAAAGAACAATAAATGGAAATATATAAATTAATCATA
Organism: Notiomystis cincta; assembly: GCA_013398075.1. NCBI lineage: Eukaryota > Metazoa > Chordata > Aves > Passeriformes > Notiomystidae > Notiomystis > Notiomystis cincta. The sequence goes on along the minus strand of VZRX01024107.1, from coordinate 213,809 downwards.
CATAACACCAAGACATCATAAGGAAACAATCTCCAGAAATAATCTTGGAAGTGTTTTTCAGAGGACTTTTTCAACAGCATCAGGTCTTTTATACCCTATTCAATGGGACTAATGTGCCATCTGCTGTTTTAATTCTTAAATTATAATAGTTTTTGAAAGAAGCAATCATTCTGCAGCATTTAAACAAATAAGGTTGGGGTGGTTGTTTGTGTCACCTTTTTTTTTTTCTTTTAATTTTGGATGCAGCCGTTTATGCAAACAGTGGTGAAGAAATTAAAGCCTCAGCAATGTTAATCCTGCTCAGAGACCAACAGCACTTGGGTCTGAGCCATAAAAACTGTTCTTGCAGAGGAAAATACGATGATCTGACCAAAAAACGATGATGTGGTGGCGCTATCTGGTGGCTTACTTGGCACTACAATGTCTTGTACTCCTGACAGGATTTGGTTTCTTCTCTGAGCAGCAGAAATTTCTTTTAAAAGACCAATTTTATGCCTTTTCTGAGTCTTTATCTATGTGAAATCCTGAGAGAGGTCAGTGTGTTTCTTTCTAAGTCTTGATTCATGCAAACTGTGATTGGAGCTGGCACGGATTTGGTATAATATAGATTTAAAATACATATACAGAGGCTTCACTGCCCTGAATAATCCAGCTAAACTCACTGAGGTTGTTCACAGGAAGCAGATTGAGCACTTACAAGATGATCCAGGTGGTGATCCAGGTGTGACAGGCAGCAAACCTGTTGTAAAAGGTCCTTCCCAACACGATTTGTGTTCAGGTAGTGCAACAGAACAGTTGATTTCTTCGCTAAAACACTTCCCTGGGTATTACACAAAGGCCAGGAAAACTTCTGTGCTAATGAGGGAACTGTAAAGCTCCCTGCTAAAATGTAAGCCTTTCCACCAGGGCAGCTGGAAAGCTGGGAGATGAACCATGAAACTCCCAGAACAATTTTTTATAGGCGAGTGCCACCTGGTGGGATATAGGGAAGACTGCTTAGCCTGAAAAAGCTGTTTTAAGGTGGTCAGAATATTTTCAAATCAGAGAATTACCATCAAAAAACCAGCAACAAAACCAAAGGTGCATCTGGCAGCTGGGTGGACACACCTTTGGTGGCCTGGCTCTGGTCCCCGCTGATCTATGACTGACACGGATTACGCCGACAAACAAAGTTTTCATATTTTTAATTCATATATTTGCAAGAGTTTCTATCTTGAACCAATGCAAGTTCAAAAATAAATTATGAAGATGCTTTCCTTTCAATTCCAGGTTTCTATGTCCAGGCTTTTAAATTTGCAATTTCCTAAATCAGGTATCATGTGCAACACCAAATTAATTAACAGCATGAATGAATGGTACCTTTGTTTGTGTTCTATCCTAGGAAAGGCACAGCAGAGCTGGGCACACACAGATCTCAAAGATAAGGGTAGGGATTGACACACATTTCCAACTCAAGTGAAAAATTAGTCATAACTGAATAGACTTTACTGCTGCTGATGTATTCATGGGCAGCATTCACAGCCTCTGGAAGTCAATCCAGAATTTCCTGCTGTGTCCCAAAGAAAATCCCACATTTGAGGCCTACTTCTGATTTTGCTCATCACTCTGTGGGACAACAGCACTTTTGTTGAGCAAGTAGCTGGGAAAGTGGGTTCATCTTTTCATATGTTTTTCTGCACAACTTCAAACAATGTGCAATTCTGAACTTGCAAGATTTACAGAACGCCATGGGAAATGGATGTATTGTCAGAACTTAGCAGGCAGTCAGACTGTGCTATTGACGCACACATGTGGTTCCAAGTTTGTCTGACATGGTTTAAATTAGGAAGAAAAGCCTTAGGGTTATTAGATTTAGTGGCATAAATGGGACACTCCATCCCAAGAAAACAGTGGATACATAAAATTTTAGAAACAGTTGCCCTATCCTGAGGTTTTGCTCCTTCTGTTTTCAGCCCCCGAGTTTTCCACTTGTAATAAACGAGGTGTTGACAGAAGCACAAGCATCTTTTTTTAATGGCGAAGCCCAGGAGTTATCACCAACAGGTACACACATTCTGTTTTTATTCACACATTTACTCACCACTTCTTTGCCCTCCTCCTCCAAAAAGGCCTCCAGGAGCAAAAATCTGGGGCTGTGCACATAAAGAATTAAGGGGATTAGCTGCACCACCATGCTTGGGTTATGCCTTCAAAGCAAAACATTGGCTGCACCTACGTAAACGCCTCTGTTTAAGTGATTGGAAAGGAACCATTTCTCAGAAGTACAGGTGCATGACCGACTGCAGCTATTAGGGCCGTCAGAGGGCAAGAACTGCTTGGAAAGGGGGAAGGGGGAAGGAAGAAGGGGGAAGGGAGAAGGGGAGCAATT
>VZRX01024107.1:185535-210456 GCA_013398075.1 Notiomystis cincta | reverse complement strand
GGGGCCGGGGCGGAGGGGCCGGAGCCCGCCGAGCCCGCAGGTACCGTGGGGACGCCGCGCTGGTCTCCGCGGGGACGGGGAGGAGAGGGCAGTCTGGTGGGGATGCCCGGCCGATGCTTGCCCCGCATCCCAACCCGAGATGCCCACCTGGGTGCGGGGATCGGCGGGGGTTGGGGGCGGGAGCACAAACCTTGGGTGCACATCTTGGGTATCCGTGGGTTTGGGCTTCTAAACGGTGCTGTCCTGCTGCGCTCACCTGCGCTTTTCCTCCCTCTCTTTTTAACGCAGAAACGAGAAGCAGGAGGAAGAAGAGGTTCGTGTCTAGCCCCCGCTACGTGGAGACCATGCTGGTGGCCGACCAGTCCATGGCCGAGTTCCACGGCAGCGGGCTGAAGCACTACCTGCTGACCCTGCTCTCCGTGGCCGCCAAGCTGTACAAGCACCCCAGCATCCGCAACTCCATCAGCCTCGTGGTGGTGAAGATCATGGTCATTTACGAGGAGCGCAAGGGCCCGGATATCTCCTCCAACGCCGCCCTGACTCTGAGGAACTTCTGCAGCTGGCAGAAGCAGCACAACCCGCCCAGCGACCGGCACGCGGAGCACTACGACACGGCCATCCTCTTCACCAGGCAGGTGAGGGACACCGAGGTCACGTCCAGCCCCACGCCCACTGCTCCCTACCCTGGGAGGCCCCCTCTGCCAGGAGACCTCCGAAAAAATGTCCTGAGACAGTCGTGTGTCACCACAGCTGCAGTGAAGCAGGCTAAAATTTAGATGAGCTGCTTTTTATTTTGTTGATTTTTTTGCTGTTTGCACCATGTCTGGTGGAGCTCACAGTTTGTGCACTGTGTTTCTAAACTCACAGTTTGTGCACTGTGTTCCTGCCTCATATATTTTTAGCAGATTTCAGATGGAAATTATGCATTTTATTTCTACGTGTAACCCTCGCCTATGTTCCAGAGACAGATTTTTGCCATCATACCCATTGAAGTGCTGAATATTTATGCTCTTTCCATAAGTAAAGGCAAACTGCCAGGGCTGGGTGGCTCTTGCCAAGGTTAAGTCTCTGATCTGATTAATAATGAAACTGCCTTTTTTTACAGGACCTGTGCGGTGCCAAGACATGTGATACTCTTGGGATGGCTGATGTGGGAACAGTTTGTGATCTAAACCGCAGTTGCTCTATCATAGAAGACGATGGTTTGCAGGCTGCCTTCACAACAGCCCACGAATTAGGTACTTGAAACTTTGCAAAGCCATTCCCTGGGATTAATTGAAGCCAGCTTGATGCCGTAAAGCCCAGCCTGCACCTCCCCGGAGCAGTCGGGAGGAGGCAAAGCCCTGTCTTGGAGCAGGGTTGGACTCTGGAAAGCAAATCCAGCCTGCACAGCATTGTCTGCAAGAGCTGTGCGTGTGCCTGTAGGAAAAAAAAAAAAAAAAAAGGGAGAGAAGATCCAGTGCCATCTGCTTGAAATCTGGGAGCATTCAGATTCGGGTTATTAATTACAGACCAGGCTATGAGCAGCTCTAGAGCAATATGTAAAATACTGTTGGTAATGCATAGGACAGACTTCCTAAAGTCACAGACTTTCCTTTTCTCCTTTTCTCGAAGGCCACGTGTTTAACATGCCTCATGACGATGCAAAGCAGTGTGCTGGCATCAATGGAATGAGCCGGGATTTCCACATGATGGCATCCATGCTCTCCAACCTGGACCGCAGCCAGCCCTGGTCTCCATGCAGTGCCTACATGATTACAACATTCTTGGATAACGGTCATGGTAAGGTTATTAAGCTTTCCATTCATGTGGCATTTGAGCTCTTGTGCTTTACTGCCTTTTTTTTTTTTTTTTTTAACGAGTGTTTCAGTATAGATTTAACCTTTTGCACGCTGTCAGTGAGTTTAGAAGAGCCTTACTTTTACAAAAATGGTGGCACAAGTGGGCTCAAAGGCTTCTGTTACAAAGCAAATGTAGTTCCCTTTTAAAACTGAACCCACAGCATCATTGACTTTTTTATTTTCCTTTTTTTTTTCAACTTTTTCAGGGGAGTGTTTGTTGGACAAGCCCCACAGGCCCATCCAGCTCCCTTCTGACTTGCCTGGCACGCTGTACGATGCCAACAGGCAGTGCCAGTTCACGTTTGGAGATGAGTCCAAGCACTGCCCTGACGCAGCCAGTACGTGCACGACGCTGTGGTGCACCGGCACCTCCGGAGGGCTGCTCGTGTGCCAAACCAAACACTTCCCCTGGGCAGACGGCACCAGCTGTGGGGAAGGGAAGTGGTGCATGAATGGCAAGTGTGTGAATAAGACTGAGAAGAAGCATTATGATGTAAGTAGTGAGAAAGAAATTGGTGCAGCTTGGGTTGCAGAGCCACGTGGAGAATGCTGCAGTGGGAGGGATCTGTTAGAAGGGGTTGATTCAATGCTAATAAACAAACTTAGGGTGGGTTTTTTAATGAGTTTGGGTAAAAATGAGCATGATGATGGCTTTTGTGGTGTGGCTTTGTATGGATTTTCCTGTATTAACTTGTGTCCTGCATTTGTTGCGGTCCAGACGCCAGTGCATGGGAGCTGGGGGTCCTGGGGAGAATGGGGCGAGTGCTCCCGGAGCTGCGGCGGGGGAGTGCAGTATTCCTTCAGGGAATGTGACAACCCCATCCCGAGGAACGGGGGCAAGTACTGCGAAGGAAAGCGGGTGCAGTACAGGTCCTGTAACATCGAGGACTGCCCGGACAACAACGGTAATTTTTCCCCATTTTTGACACCCAGGATTGGTGTGTTGTGGAGAAAGAGCATGGACTGAGATGATCTCACGCCCACCTGTCTTTTCTCTGCCTGCAGGCAAAACGTTCAGGGAGGAACAGTGTGAAAAGCACAACGAGTTTTCCAAGTCTCACTTTGGAAGTGGACCTGCGGTGGAATGGACACCCAAGTTTGCTGGTGTGTCTCCAAAGGACAGATGCAAGCTGGTTTGCCGAGCCAAAGGAACAGGATACTTCTTTGTTCTGCAGCCAAAGGTATTTCAAAACTGCACCTCTTTGAGCTGATCATGAGGAGGATTTTTACTTTCTCTACGTGAAGAGTCAGGCAGTGTAGAAAGATGAAATTATGTCTTTCTCATATTTAAGCTGGATTATTCCTCCATGTACAGCTGGATCCTTGCAAGCATGCTTTAACTGTTCTGGCACAATCCTTCCACCTGCTCTACCCACCACTCCACCCTGGTTTCCTTCCCTCTCCTTCCACTAATCTGATTGCATGGAGATAGGTTTGCAATACTCTGAGGGATCTTTGCCAGAACATTGGTGCTTTCTCATACTGGTTACTAATATGCTGACAGCTTAAAATAAACACGAAGAAAAATGTTCATCTTGCATAGCTACTTGAATTTGCTGTCATCAGATGGTGAGAGCCAGGAACTACCAGGGCGATGACACAGAGGGTTTTTGTGGAACAGCACTCCTAGAAATAAAGGATGTGCTGAACAGCATTAAAAGCAGTGCTGGCAGTGTGCTTTGAGGACACGGCTGCCTTCTGGTGACGCTAGAAAGCAATGGGGCTTTTTTAATACGAAATCAGTAAAACAGTTTTGTAGGGGTTTTGGGGAGGGGTATTAATGAAAACTGAAATTGTTTGTTTTCTCCTCTTACCATGGCATCATTTTTTGCAAGTGAGATGAAGTAGCACCTTATACCTCCTACTGCCTATGGGCTGGTTTGGTTTTTTGTTTCAAAAAGCCTGAAAAGGACAGGTGCTGCAGGTTTTCCACCTGTCTGTATTCTGCATTACGCAGTTTCAGAGCGCTGTGCGTGTTCTAACCGGGCTCCTTGTGTCCCCAAGGTGGTGGATGGCACCCCGTGCAGCCCCGACTCCACGTCGGTGTGCGTGCAGGGGCAGTGCGTGAAGGCCGGCTGCGACCGCACCATCGGCTCCAACAAGAAGTTCGACAAGTGCGGCATCTGCGGGGGCAACGGCTCCACGTGCAAGAAGGTGTCTGGCACCCTTGTCAGAGCCAAGTGAGTGTAGGGCTGCTGCTTCACTTTGTCCTTGTGGGTGGAAGCTCTGGCTTTCCAGTGGTATGTTGCCTGAGTTTATCCTTAGAACTAAGAGTCAGTGTATCTGATCTGTCACTGGGGACAACTTGCGGGGAGATCCCAGCAAAAGAAAGCCCCTCTGCCAATGTGGGCTTCATCCATTAGTGAACTAAATGCCTCGACTTCAGACAAAGTTTAGTCTTGTGCTGGGAGACTTTTTCCCCTTCCCAGGGAAGAGCAGAGGGCTCAGTGTTTCTCTTTTCTCCCCGGCAGACCTGGCTACCACGACGTCGTCACCATCCCGGCGGGGGCGACCAACATCGAGGTGAAGCAGCGGAACCACCGGGGCGCGAGGCACGACGGCAGCTTCCTGGCCATCAAAGCCGCCGACGGCTCCTACGTCCTCAACGGCGACTACACCCTGTCCACGCTGGAGCAGGACATCACCTACAAGGGCAGCGTGCTGCGCTACAGCGGCTCCTCGGCCGCCCTGGAGCGCATCCGCAGCTTCAGCCCCCTGAAGGAGCCCCTGACCATCCAGGTGCTGACGGTGGGGGACCTGCCGCAGCCCAAGATCAAGTTCACCTACTTCGTGAAGAAGCCGGCGCAGCCCGGCGCGGACAAGGCTCCCGGCAGGAAGAAAGAATCCTTCAACGCCATCAGGGAGATCATCTNCTGCTCCAAGACGTGTGGGAAAGGCTTCAAGAAGAGGTTGTTGAAATGTGTCTCTTCCGACGGCAGCGTGCTGCCCCAAGAAAGCTGTGAGCCCTCCAAGAAACCCAAGCACCTGATAGACTTCTGCAACGCCACGGACTGCAGCTAGATAGGACGACTTGGGAAAGCTAAAACTTTTTTTTTTTATCATTTTATTTTATTTTTTTCCTTCAGACCAGTGCACTGAAAAACACAAAAGAGGGCTAGAGGCAGCGTGTGTGTTTTTGCCTAAAAAAATTCATGGTGAGGATCAGTTGAGGTGGGACAGTGCAAACAGCTTGAGTTGGCTTTGCATCCCAAAAATCCCCTGCCAATTGAAAATTGGATGGGATAGCAGACCCATGTCACTCATTTGTCTTCAGCAGATAAGGCCCAAAGGCACCAGAATTGCCTTTTTAAAGTCTGTTATAAATTAAGCCAAACGTGAGCAGTGAGACACATTTAAGCAAACGTTTTGTGGTTTGGTTATTTCTCCCTTCTTTTGGATTTCTCTTGTGGTACTGATCAAATCCCCACGTGTAGGAAGGGGAAGGAAAAAGATAGTTTAAAGTAATTGGTCAGGGCTTACCTACCTCACAAAGGGCAAAAAACAAAATTGGAAAAGGAGCTTTAACTATGTCATTCATGGCTGCTATTGTTTCAGAGAATAGTTTTATATAAAAATAAAGCCATATTCTCTACCTGTCAAGAGTAAGACATACCAAGAACAAATATCAACTCCACAAATCATTAGAATTTCATGTGTTTTTAAAGTACCTTTATGTCATCTCAATGTGCCTGTCCATTACTCTCAGCCACTCCAGTGCCATTGTGGTGACATACGTAATCCAGAGGCTTGGAAAAGTGGAAATCTGAGTCTGAGTAGTTGCTCTTTGTGCCTTCTGCATACCTTCCACTGGCTTTTCTGATTCCAGCTTGGCCCTACCTTCCTGCCAAACTGATTCATGGAGTGTGTGAGCATTCCAGTCGTGCTTTTGCACTCAAACCTTTGGTCTTACCCCAGCCCATGGATATTATTTGAGTTTAAAAGAAAAAAGAAGAATCCCATTACGAATGGGAATGTCCTCTGTGGCCTCTGCTGGGTTTGTAGAGCTCAATCACTGATCAGGTGGGAAGGCAAAGCTGAGGGATAGCAGGTCCATCCACAGCAAAACGCCAGCATTCACATCATTGAAGATTGTGCCAGTCCATAGACCATGAGAGAATATGGCTTTCCATATGTATATAGTAAAATATATTACTATAGATTTTATATACTTCATAAGTATTTTATATTTCTTTCCCTTCTGGGAAGGGTTATAATTTGTAATAAATGCATATAATGAGCGTATTTATTTTTATACTTCTTGTCTAATGTGATCTTCTAAGTTATCGCTTTTTTAAAAGGACATATAACAAGGATAGAGTATTTATACAGTATAATATGTTACTAGAGGTAATAAATGAACCCTATAAATTTTGGAAATGGAGTGTCTTTATTTCACTGGACTAAAACCAGTCCACGGAGCAGAAAGAGCTTGGAATCTGAGGAAAATATTAAGCAAAAGGCAACTAATTACCTGTGTTAGTGAAGAGGTTTGGAAAACTCTGCCCATAATGTCACACACCACCTTAAAAGAGGTAATTTTGTATTCTATTACTTAACCACTAACTCATTTATTTCAAAAAATGGAGTGCAACTAAACTGATGCCACTGCTTGTAGTAACAGCTTGCAGAGGGAGCAGTGCTGTCAGTCGTGTTCAGAGCTAACAAAGTATGTACAAAAGCAGCAGTTTTGCCTCACTCTGATGGGAAAGGAGCAGTCAAAATCTAGAGCCATTCACCAGCAGTCAGAGGTTTCCCTCAGCAACTCCTGGAGAGTTTCCCTCTCTAACTTTCTCCTGATGCTGCTTTTCCAAGGAGCGCTGTGTAAAAGAGCTGTTCTAACGCTGTGGGTAGCACGTTTCAAACACGTTTCATTATGTTAAAGTGGATACTCAACATGAAAAACTGATTTTTGCTCCCTCATGCCTGATCTCGTCACCACTGCAGTCAAGAGAAAATCTTCTGTTGGGCTCGATCGGGTTTTTGCCACGGAATTTGAGACATCAGTCATTTCTGGATACTTTTGGCTTTGTGTCATGTAAAAATCTATTAAAACTTCTTTGCCAATGTTTGGACTCTGTCTCTGCAGAAATAGTTCTCTTTTTATTCCGTGGATAAAGTCCTGGCCCCTCTGAATTGCAGAGAATTCTCATCACGTCACACTTCATTGGGCATTGCTTTGATGTGCAGAAATGCTGGGGAATATTTTATTCCTGACATTATTCAGGAGGCAGCCAATCCCTTTCTGGTTTTACACATAGTTAAAGAGTATTTATAAATACAAGAAATAACTTTTTATTTGTGTATATATGTGCATATATACTTTATTCACCATCTAGGTTAGAAAATAACTGGGAGTTTGAAGAGGAGTTATCCTGGAGCTTGCCAGGCTGATGAGATGTGAAATTGTGGTATCTGTGCTGGGTGAGCACTGCAAATGGTGTAACTAGAAAATGTAGAGTAGCTCTTTTCCTCTGGTGCAGTTAAAATAATAATGTGCCTTACTGCTTGAAATGGTCCTTAACAGTAAATGGGGAAAAACCTCAAAACTCATTCCAATCAACATCTCCAAGCAGTGAAGATGTTTCATAACAAGTGAGACTCTTGTTTTCATAATTTTCCATCACAAGTGGGTCAGCAGATGCAAAGGGATGTGATTTGTTGCATTTTGTTGGACAAACAGGGATATTTTAGGCAAAATATCTTAACCAGCTATCTAAGGTAGAGAATTGGGAAGAAAATACTCTTGGAGAAATTCAGAAAGGCATCTTCAGAGGAATAACCCAGGCTGCTCAGCAGACAATCCCAGAGTTCTGGCTGGGCTGTGCTCATCATCTCCGTGCAAAATTGCTCCCACAGGCAGCCCAGCATTATCCCGGCTCACCCACCTGGGAGGCTGCTGAGCCCCTGCAGGGGCAGACCCGCCTGCCAAGCACCATTTGGAGCAGGGATGCAGCCACTGGCTGCTGAGCCCTCAAGGCACAGCGGGTGTAATTAGGTGAAATTTTATGTCTAGCAAAGGTCACCCAAATATAGCAAAGGGATCTCCTGGCAGGCACATCCCTCGGACATGTCCAGGCTACAACAGGAGTGTAAGAGAGAGCTCAGCAACAGCCCTCATTTAGCTTAAATATTTGCATTCTGCGCTGTTCTGCACAAGCAGAGCTCTCTGTTACAACATGTGGAGGCAGGAGAACAGCCCAGGAGATAGATGGATGTCCCTTCCATGGTGATCTATCCCCTGCTTTCCTAGCAAAGTAGCTTCAAACACTCACTCACTCCCGATATTCTCCCTCAGAACACAAAACATGGACAGAGGGGAAGTCAAAACACATTTACCAAGTTCACAAGTGGTGCTTTGAACGGGGTGTTTTAGCAAATATTTGTGCTCCCAAAGCCCGGGGCAGAGAGATTATTGTGGAGATGAAAGCAGAGTTGTTTGGACTCGCAGATGGGTTTACAGCCCACAACAGTGCAGGAGGGGCTTGTGCAAAAGGGATTTAATGTTGGGCAAGAGAAGTGCAGTTTCCTACAGCCCCTCTGCCTGGAAGCTGTGCTTGACAGCTTCAAAGGGATAAAGGATCATCCTTGTTCCTACTGCAGCCCAGGGCCAGCAGCTGATGAGATTCCAGACCCCTGGACAACACATAAGTTTAAATATCCGGGGTCAAAGTTGCTAAATCTGCCATCTTTAATATACTGTGCTTTTGTGTCATAATGCTGCACATCTGAGTTTCTCCCGCCTTAGGATCCTTCACAGATATTCCAGCTGGAAATTAGTATTTTCTCCAGTATTAGCTGCACTCAGCTATACAATATTTTCCTACAAACACACAAAGAGGAGCTGCATGTTCCAAGAGGGAAGTCATATGGTAAACATTATAATCAGGCAAGCTGAAAGCAGTGGCCATTTTAATTGTGCACCAATATATTTTTTCAGTATAACTAAGACAATATGCCTGTTTCAAACAATTTAAATGTCTGCTGCCACTTTGTATGATTTTTCATGTAAGAAAAAAACTGAAATTCAGATATTCTGATTAAAAATTTCTCTGTCAAGCAGCAGAAGTTAATGGAATATTTTTAAATTTGGTTTTCTAATTGAATATCTGTACCCATCCTGGCTCAGGACAGCCCTGGTTAAACCTGAGATCAAAGGAAAATTTGCCTTCTTGTGTTTCATCTGAGTCTTAATTACATGTTGAATTAACCCTAGAGGTCAAGCTTTGGTGAGAATATTTTCATAGAGATGAAACTGTGTGAGGAAAAGGGAAGAGAGGGAGAGAAGAGGACTTTTGTGGAATCGTTAATTGTGGAAACTTTTGAAACAGATCTTGGAGATTAGATTTCAGAATCAGGCCTGGGCAGATTGAGAAGTGAATTAAATGCAGTGTAAAGTCCATCTCCTTTTTCTCTCCCGGTGAACCAATACACACATTTGGGGATATGCTAAAACAATGAACATTGGGGTTTTCCATTTCTCATTATCCTGCTGGAACAAATGCAAAGCACAACATGGAAGCATAGACGGGCTCAGCTGCCTTTGATGAATAAAAAAAAAAAATTTAAAAGCCCTCTGCACATGTTTTCTCTTCACTCTTTTAATTTACAATTTTATTTATTTACACTTTTAAAGGAATAATAGCTGGTGGCAGAAAGGAGAGCCCCCCAGAGCAACAGCTGCTTGGCAGGCAAGAGGGTCAGAGGCATTAAAGAATATAAATGTCAAAATCCTGCATAAAATAGTTTTGATTCTGATCTAAGCTAGCAAAAGCCAGGCAATTCAGAGCTAATGCTGCCATTTGCATAGGGACAAACATTTGTATAAGCCCATCCCCAAAGCTCAGGCTGAAGTGATGGATATTACCCACAGGAGGACGCTGGCTTTAGGGAGCCTAAGCTATTTACTTACAAATTTATTCCAGGATTTAAATCAGATTCCTGTTGGTCTGACTTGAAAAATCAGTAGGTTGATAGTATTTAAATCTGTGCCACAGATGTTCTCATCACTTGCATGACTGCAAGTAATGAATGAGCAGGCAGGATGGAGCCCAGAGGAGACAGGGTCTGACTCTATCCTGCTGGGGACACCCTCAGTTCTGGAAGGACAGGAGGAGGGTTTGCAGCTGGACTCTCCTGCTGGGAGATGGGCTCTGGAGAGCCTCTGGAGAAGGCTCATGGATGACATGGACAGAATGTTTGCCAGGTGTGTAACAGGCTCTGAATTGCTCAGGGCAGCCTGGCAATTTCACTTTTGAGTATTGAGAGGGACCTGTAAAGGCTTGAAGGAGGAGATGGAGACACTGGCAACATCAGGTGGTTTAAAGCAAACTGGTGACTTCACTTTGGTGCCAGTGCTGCTTTGGGGCTTGGCAAGGGAGCCTCTCTAGCCAGGTTCCCCTTCCCAGCTCCAGGAATTTCCCTGGGGAGGCAGGGCTGTCCCTGAGCCACAGAAGGATCAAAGCTCACTCCAGCATGGGCCCTGCAGTGAACCTGCTCTGAGCTCAGAGCTACTGCAAGAATCTTGTGTTTGGCATCACTGATTGTTTGTTCAAAAAACAAGAATTGAAGCCAAGATTCGCACACTACATTCCCTTGAGAACCTAGGAAAGAGCTTCCCACTGGAAAGGGTTGTTCCAATGTCTGTTTGTGGAGCAGCAAAGCTGCTTTTACGGGTGATTAGGGCACAATTTCCAAGAATAGAGAGCAGCTCCCAGTCATGCAGCTCAAACAGCTTTGTAAAGGACCTTGTTCAATCAGAAGGGGACACGATTTAGTTTAGACTTAGCAGAGACTTGTTTTAGTGGCCTGACCCGAAGAGGAACAGTGTCAGAGAGCAAAAAATACAACTCCATAAAATTACTCTACTATATATCCAGGTGTTTTTAGCTGTCACTGCTGAGGGAGAATAATTTTTTTTTTTTTTTTTTAATATCAGTGAAGATGGATGGTCCTTTGGCAGGACCAGGCTGAGGAGTGAGGTTTGACCTGGTGTTATCCAGATAGTCCCGCTTCTGCTCCCCTGAAGACCTGGCCTATTGTGGGGCTGTGTGGTGGAAAACAAAAATATGGTGGATTTTTTTCAGTGCCAGGAAAAATGGATCCTACACTTCACATTCATTTTCAGCTGAATGCCAGGAAAATGCTTCAAAGGATGGAAATAATTTGTTACTCATGACCTGAGCTACTAAAAGATAAGTGTTTGGCACTTAACGTTTTTGGGACTCCAGAGGAGATCCTTTAGCTTTAGGGCGAGCTGCTTAGCTGCTTTTTGAGACAATTCACATGACCATGGGTTTTGCCTGAGTCTCCTGAATATCCAGTGGCCTAAATCTCCTTCATGTTTTCCTTCAGTAGAGCCTGATGTCTATTGTAGCTGCTTCTCTTCTTGTCTCACTTGTGAGAGCTTGTTTGCTTTTGCTGGGGGCTGTTTGACAGACTCGCACAAGAGCTGCCTGAGTCAGGCTTGCTCTTAAAAGCATTGCTGGCATAGTGGTGTCACCGGAGAACATGGGAGAAGAAAGCACAGCTCGATTTGTTATAGCTTTAATAGCAAAAAATCCTAATGAAGACGCATTTATACCATCCCAAGTCCTATATTCTATTCTGAGAGCTGATCTAAGCTGCCCCTACAAGGCAGTTTAATTTGCTGAACTGATTTAGATTTGCATTTTTGCAAGGACAGAAATAGTTTCATGGGTTAAAGCCATGTTGGCAAATGCATTTGCATACAGAAAATTAAATAGCCTTCTTTTTCTTGTGTGCTTTAAGAAATCAGAAATCCTCTTGGGAAGGAAAGGAGATCCTGCTTTCCCCCCTCATGTCAAACTACAAAGTGCTGGGGCTGCAAAGGAGGATGGGTGTTACACACCTTTTCTAACATATCCACTGCTTTTAACCATTTGGGCTGTCAGAAATTTCAAAACATTTCAGGAATCGAGTAGAATGTGATGTTTGCTGATGCCTCTGCCTTAATGGACATAAATTCTCACAAATAAGCATCCAACACCCAGGAGAGCCAAAATTTCACCTCACTTGCCACTGGAGCTGGCTGGAGATAATAAAACCACCCCACACACTCCTAGGCAGGGTCTGGGATAGAAAAGCTGAGAAAGTCCAAGAAGAAAAAGCACAGTTAGCAGCACTTGAAAATCTGAGAATGGCAGCATTGTTTGGGGAAACAATAAATGCTGGGTTTAAACAATTCAGTGTCAACCAAATGTGAAGGCTGTGTCATGCAGGAGCAACAGTTACAGCACTGTTGTTTAAGCTCGAATTTAACATCAAGCAGTAACTACAGGCGAGCTTTGTTCCCTAGCAATGAGATGTCTGCACATCACAGATGCACGACTTCTTCAGAAAACTGCCAGATTATGGGATTACTCCAAGGAAAATTTCGCAACGGCCTTTGATTCCTTCCTGATGAAGTGATTTTCCACAACACTTTGCACACTGGCAGATGAGGAGAGACCAAGGAGTGAAATGCATGTGGTAGTATTACAGAGTAACAATAAATGCCATCATCAGTGTCTTGATTAAGGAGTCCAGCCCTGTGGACACACTGATAACAGCAGAGCTTCTTGAGGTCAACGAGATTCACTTTATAAGAGGAATAAAATCAGCCCATTCTCCTCTGCAAAGTCACAGTAAGGAGGTCTCAGCCCTGAAATGCTGAGGTCACAGTTTTGACTGGAAGCACTTATCGAGTAGAGTTTGAAATATTCCACATTCCCCAGTCTGCTCCAGTTGTATCTGCAAGGATGGCACAGCAGCAGCGGAAAAGCAGAAAAATGCAGGGTAGGGATAGCACAGCAGCAGGGAAAAACAGGGGGGAAAGCAGAGCATCCCAGGCCAGGAGGTTGCTGCACCTTCCCTGCCCAGTCCCTGCTAATTAATTTAATGTGACCCAGGTGTCAGTACAACAAATATGCCCTGGAAGAAAAGCCTCGCTGGCTGCAGCCCTCCTGATTAGGAGCAGCTGGTTGGGTTTGGTGTGGTGGCTTTCTCTCCCTCTCCCTGTAAAGTTCTTTGTGCTGCCGCGGCACCACAATAATGGAGCTCATTCCAGGCCGATGTTTGCTGTAAGTGACGGGGTTAAGATGTTTTGTGATGCACTCTTTGATTACAAATTTCCTGCCTTTTGGGTACTTACCTTTACAGCCTGTGTTGTTCTTTTACGTGCGTACTAAGTGGTGAAATGATGCTGTTGAGTTTGAGATGAAGAGGTTATTATTTGAAGTGGTTTTATCAGAAACTACTGTTTTTGAGAGCAGGAAGCTTTCCTGTTTTGTTTGAAATGTAAATATTGTGCAATGCCGCAAACATTAGTATTCTTAAAAGCCGTTAGCAGGTGCTAAAAGAAATACCGGGTATTGTCACAGCTGGTAAAGATAATTTGTCCCTTATGGTTTATATTAATATATAATTAATCTCGGTATGGCACAAATAAGGAAGCATTTCATTTTTATTGTGGTTTTTAGTTTAAAATTGGTGAGGATGGTTTTTGGAAAGGCTGAGTAGCCTTTCAGATGTGATGGGCTCTACATTAACAAAATGTCCTTCTGTTACTCAAGCACAAGAGCAGAGCATTAAAGTCTGCCTTGTAAAATAAGCAGCTCTGGTATTTGAGCCATATGATCCTCTCTTTCTTCTCCATTCTCTTTCTGCTTGCTTTCTTTTATCTGTTTTTCCTCCCATCCATGAAACTTACGCTTTCCTTGGGCAAAGAGTGCTAAATAAAAGGGAGAGAGAGAGAAAGTTAATTTATAAGGTGAGATAATGTGACAACTGTTTCGAAGCAAGAATTCAAACTCCTTGGTGAGATTAAAGATGAGTTTCATTTTAAAATAATTGAGATGCTGTTGTCCCTGCAGAAGAAGAATTAAGCTTTCATTTTTTAATTTGTATCTTGATATGACTTTTTATCACGGCCTGGCTGAGGTTGGAAGGGAAGCAGGGATTGTTTTGTGCTTCTCTGCTGCAGTGTGTCCACGTGGAGCAGCACCCAAACCCAAACCTAGAGAGGTCAAGGCACTTGGACAGAGGAAAAGCTAAAACAAGCATCCTCCAGCTGTTCCTGGGTGGAGAGCAAGGAAAGCACTGCACTTCAGGAGAGGAGGAAAGCTGCACAGGAGGTATTTAACGATTCTCTTCCTAAACTGCACTTCCCCAGTACCCTCAGGGGAGAAAGATGGGCATGTTGGAAGGAGAGGGAGGTGTAGAAATTCAGACCATCAAGACTTCTGCCTCCCCTCACTCATGTCTCCTCTTCCTGGGGTCATATTCCTCAGGCTTGGTGGGACAAGATGAGACAAGCCAAATTCAACCATGCAAGTCCCTGTTCTCAAAGTGTCAAAACTCCCTCTGCCCTTGTCACTGGACCCCATTCCCTCACCCTGATGACATTAAAGGTGTGGCCTCAGAAGCAAGGGAGAGAGACTTCGCTGTATGAAGTCTGAGGACAGAATTAGGGTGTAATGATCCCCCTTTCCTCATTCTGATTCATTCAAAGAAGTGAAAGATTGGCAAAACAGATCCTTTTGGAAATTACTCCAAATATGGCTAACATTGAAGGAATAATCTTTCCTTTTGGCTGCATGACTGAGGTGTAGCGTTTGGGGCTTGTGAATTTTCAAGAGCTGGCTGATTTGCATGGGCACATTATTTCTAAGTGGAGCTGGCAGTGCTGCCAAGAGTTACAGTTGGCCAACAATTTCCCTTGTAAAATCCTGCTCCTGCTGGGGCAAATTATTTTTCAGTGCTCTGAAATTTCTTATGTCGGGCCTCTGTCTCAGTCAGTGAATACTTGCAGTTTCATTTTACAGTTATTGGTGTGGTTTCTTAACATTTCTGGAAAAAAAAATAGAAAAGAAGAAGAAAAAAGTCATCTCTTCTCAAGATAATTGTGTCATGATGTCCCAGAAAAAGGATGGAGCTGGTGGGACTGGGGGAGGAGACTGAGATTTCTGTAGCTCTAATTTTCTGGCTCAAACCAAAGCCTGGGTGCTTTGAAATGCTCTCCAGTTTAAAAAATAATCCCTAGAATTAAGTAAAATGAGGATAAGCCCATCAATTTCTCAAAGCCATCTGCAAGGATTTGTTTTAAAACCTGGGCTTTCAAAGTGCCCATGTTTAGGATGGCTCAGTTACAGTCCCAGACATGAAACGTTCTGCTAAAACTCATGTCAGTCCCCCCTGCGCCTCCAGAAAGACTTTTTTATTCTTCTAATTGCAAGTGCTGGAAGGATGATTTTACACTGTTTTCAGTCTATCAGTTCAGTAAATCAGTAAATTTGGTTATATTTATTACAGTTGCAAGACTTTAGAAGAGAGATTTTCTTGCTCTTTGAGGTTGTAAAGGACATAGGTGGCTTTAGAGTGACAGACAGCATTAAGAATACTGACAAAGGCCTAATGGAGAGAATTTGCCCAATTCCACAATTTCCCATGCATTAATACCTGTGGTCCTTGTAGTCCCAGAAGAATCTCATGGTTTATATCTGAGGTATTTTTTCCATGTGAAACAAGTGAAGAGATACTTCCCCTAACAAAGGGTAGAGTGGGAGAGGAGAGAGCCAGTTGTTTCTTGGAAAGTAACTTAGACTTATTTAATATCTGTTTTATTGAGGGTTTTCAGCAAGGAGACCACCATTTTAGGAGGTTTTTGGGGAAGAAAAATGCTTGTGTTAAAGAGATTGCTGGAATGGTCAGCAGAGATGGGGCTTGGGCTGTCAGAAACCCCTGGTGTTTGCCAAGGGCCCTTCAGCTGCCCACCTTGGACAGTGCCACCATTTTCCCTGCGAACCTTCCCATTCTTTCAGGAATGCTGGTGAGAAATGGGTGTAAATCAGTGTCCTCTAAAAGAGAGTAATGCCAGAAAACAGGCTCCAGGCACAGATCAGCTTTAACGTAGCTGCTGTAAGCCATTGTTTCAGGGAACAGGAGAGCTGCTGTGTGACACAGAGGCCTGCTCTGTTCTGATCACAGCCTGGCTGTGGAACTCACTGATAAATAACTCCTTTTACACTGCACATCGGGGGGAAGGGCTGCTTCCCCTGCTGGCCACATGCCTGCTAAATAAAGCCCAGAGGAAATTGGTTCTGCGTGCCGTTGTCAGAGAGGTGAAGGCTCAGCAGTGACCTCTGGTCCCCTGCCCCTTGAACTCGTGGGTCTGGATACTCCATGAGGTTGGCAATACCAAGTCTTTGCTTTGCTCCAGAAGAGCCTTGGCCAGCGAGGTTATTCTTTAAAGGGATTAGCTGGGACAGCTTGGCAAATGAGTTATAGGGACCAGAGTCCTGCTTTTCCTCCCCCTTCAAAGACAGAGGTTGGGAAAATGCAGAGTAATAAAAAAAAAAAAAAAAAAGACATGTTATAGGGCAGCAGCTAAACTGTAAAATGATAGAGCAATAGTATTTTTGAATAAATTTATTCATATTTTATCCCCAAATAACCAATGATCAGCTGTGAAGCAAGTGCTTACTATGCTCCAAAGACAGATTTTGGTGATGAATGATCCAATTAATCAGACTCTTTTAAACCCCTTTTTTCACCCCTGGTGAAGTACCTGGGTGGTTTCCCAAGTGTCCTGTGGCAAACCTGTCAGGGGGGCTGCAAAGAGAAGACACATTTCACAGCGTGATTTTGCAGGGCAGTGTTTGACCCTGCAGAATGTGCTCAGACACATTCAGTGTACCAGGGAGGACAGGAATAATTCCAAAGGAAAGAAAAGGAAAAAGAAGCACTTGAGGCAACTCAGACCTCTGATTCTTTAAGTGCTTTGGGACCCATTTACATTTAGACACAAGTAAATACATTGAAGACAAATATAACTGAAGCTAAGCCTTTGTATAAATTTTGAGATGATTGGGTGTGTATCTCTATGGGGTTACTCATGAAGTTGGTAATAGAGGAATTCTGTTTCATTCAATTTGTAGGATGTAATTTGATTTTAATAGTCTTCAATGAAAGGAGGTAGGAAATCGAGGAAGGGAGTGTCTTGTTTGAACAAATCTGAGATTTGATTTGCCTCTTCCTGTGCAAATTTCCCTTAATGCTTGATATTAACAAATGGTTTTTCTTGCAGAGAAGTGCAAAGAAACAGAAACTTTTAAAGAGGTTATTTAGGGAAAGTAAATATTGAAATCCATCATGCAAAAGCTTGCTGAGACACCTGATTTTAAATATCCCCCAGGTCCTAAGAGAAAAGAAAAAGCCCGTTTATACATGAGCCTAAATCCATACCAAAAAGAGTTACAGATACACTTATCCTTAGTCATTGCAAGTAACCCAATAGGAACTGTTTAGTTTTGTATAATTGGTGAAAAATTTTACCTATATATGTAAAAAGTGGTCCTACTCTAGGCAAAAAAAAAAAAAGTCTAACTTGAGCGATTGCTGTACAGAAATTGAAGTTCTCGTGTCCTTCTCAGCCTGTCCTTGTCTTTGTGGGTATTAGTCAGACCTTAAACAATGATGTTTTTCGTCAAAGATAAGCTCTCAGGCAAACAGGAAGAGGGTGTAGTAAAAAGTGAACATAAACCATATACTGGAACTGCTGGAATCAAAAGATTTTATCAGCCTTTTCTTTTTTATTATGTCTGTATATTGCAATATATCCATCTATTGTTTTTTCTTTCGTTGCTGTCCCTTGGCACCAGGAAATCATATACATCACAGGGCTTCTTTGTGCCCAGGCTGAAAACTGTTATGCAGAAATTCTTTAATTTGCAGTATGAATTTATGAATTCCTTTATGAATTAGCACAGTTCGTGGCAGATGCAGTTGACTTGAAAGTGATGGCCTGAGGAGAACAAATATCATGAGGAAAATCCATTTCCCCCCATATTTATCCAGCCAAATAGCAATGAAATTTTTCCTCTGTGTGTTTTTCATGTACATTCTTACAGTAAAAAACCCCTCTGCAGTTACCATATGTGATCTGAAAGGAAATCAACTGATAAAAACAACCAAATTTGAAACAAGCACACTGCTCTGCAGAAGCATTCATTGAACCCCTCAGCGAGGCAGCTTTTAACTGTGGCTTTCCTGTACAAAATATCGATACTGTAGAGCTGACCCAGCCCTCCCAGAGGTTAGAAATAATTTGGTCCTCTTAAGGAATTGCTTGGGTAATAGGGATATTCAGCACTTTGCCATCTCTTAATTTGCCTCTAATTTTGGCTCACCCTGTTTCTCTCTGAACAAAACTATGCAGTCTCCTGGAAGTTTTTTAATTTAGATTCAAAGCTGGCTCTGTCGCAGTCTCTTGCTCTGAAGATGAAGCATGAATTACAATACTTTTTTGGCCTGTCTTACTTGTTCAGATTTATGATTTTTTTTCTAGGATTTGTCCCAAAGTGTGTACACTGTGGTAGTTCCACAGAATTGTTGCATAAATACAGCCCCTCTCCTTCAGCTGTGCATTGCAACTGCAAACAACCTGCTTCCAGCAGCACTGGAGCTTGGTTAAGTGAAAAGCATCTAAAAAATCGTATTAAAAAGTTGTCCCAGGAATGTTCACTGCCTTAGGTGGCCAAAAGCTGTCTCTCTGTCCCGTTCTACACTTGCCCTTTTTACCTCAGCAGTCATCTTGTGCTCCCAGCAGTGTCTGGAGTGATTCACCTGGGTCCTGTTGAGCTGAAGATTATTTTGCTCCCAAGGACATGAGAGATTTGCAGAACCAGGGCAAGTCCTGAGGTCAGACCTCGCTTTACCCTTCATTTTCTAGCAGCTGCTTCGTTGTTTTCATGAGGTTGCTGCTACCCCTTTAAAAACAAGCATCCCAGGAATTTTCTTTTGAAACAGGCTTCCCCTCTCCAAATCCAATTACACTCTTTCAGCTGGGTCATTTTCAGCCCCTGCTGCATTTTTGGTTCTCTGGGATTTTTACTGAATTTATTAAAAACCACAGTCCCACCATGGGGAAAGCAAGGGGAGTTCTCACCCTGCTGACTCCCAGCTCTGCTCCAGGGCCCCTCCTGTCTCAGGTGGAGTTTTTTCCCTTTGGAAACCATGGGCAGGGCAGACAGAGGCAGCTCCCCCCAGCCAGCCAGGGAATGTGGGACTCATTGCACGCGGGACAGGATGGAGCTTGGGCCACCCAGGGATGGGTGGTGGGGGAATTGCAACAGGAAAAAGGAAAAGGATGGAGGATGTGGAAGTGGGAAACCAAACTTTATCGTTCGTGTTGGCTGAGATAACGGGGTGCATTTTATTTTAGCAAGGACAGGAAAAATTCAGCATGCCAGATGGCCTTGAAACACTGTAACCTGACACCCCAGTACCACCAGAACTGTCATCAGAATTTCGGAACGAGTCACTTTAGTTTAGAAGGAATAAATACAGAACACTTTGTTAGCTAAATAAATAAATAAACAAATCTCTGAAGCACTTCCATACAATTTCCCCCTCAAGTGTCAATTACCATTCATGTTGTAGCCATGTATAAAGCCCCTCTTGTTGTGGGTAATGAATAGGGCCAAAAATGGTCCACGCTGTCTTCTTCAGAAAACTGGACATCTGTTCTTAGAAAACATTAGGATAATTTCAAATACACTAGAATTAAATGTATTCCCTAGCTTCCAAATAAAGTCCAGGGTAATTTATATTTTTGCTATCTGTAGAGTGCTCTTGTCTGGGTCTAAATGGGGATTATTTAACTCTGATTTATTTGATTTTAATTAACCCATCAAATTTGTCTTTCGAACACTTCTTGGCCTTTCCTACCTCGGTGCTCTGGGTGTGAAGCCCCTGCCTTGTTGCCTGTGACCTCCCAGCTCCACAGGGTAGAGCAGGCTGAGATGCCTGGAGGCAGTTCCTGCAGGAGGACGTGTCACTTGGGTGGGTGCCACTCCTCTGCTCAGGTGTCCTTCTGCTGGAGCACTCAGCAAACACTCCTTGTGTTGTGTAACATTTTGCAGTCAGTGCTGCAGTGCCGAGCAGAAACAATGGAACAAATCAAGTGGAGAGGCTCTCAGGACTGAAAAATGCATTAATTTTGGTTGTGAAATGCCATATAAATTTCCTTAACCGCACACAGTGAGGGAGGGCAAAGACCTTTGCTTCTGACAGCTATCAGAGTTTCTTACTTTCAGCACACCACGTTATCTCTGCAGCCAGAAAGAGGCTCAAAGTTCATAAAATGCCTGAATCTGGGTCAGGAAATATTTCTGCTTGTTGCAAGCTGGTTTCCCTGTCTGATGCATGCTGGAGGTGTTGAGAACAAGACATCACTGCTGTTTTGTTGTTCTCCCTTCTGAAAATGAGCTGAGTCCAAAAAGAAAATTCTGGGATAAAACTGCCCCATCTATTAACTGTTACCATCCCGTGCTCCTGTTGTCACTTGAGGGTTTAACCTAAGGGGAAATAACATGCATCACAAACTCAGTAATACTAATTCTGAAAGAGAAGGATTTGACCTAACCCCCTACAAACCCTGAAAACTGGTGTTAAGTAAGCCCAGCTGGGGATTGGGATGGTGGGAAGGGCTCAGCTGCAGCTCTTAGGAACACCTGTCAGGTCCTAAACCCTGTCCTGAGGGGGTCTGGCACTGTCCTCACCAAGCAAGAGGCTCCCAGTTTCACCCTCTGAGCTGTGGAGAATAGCCTTGGCACTTTCTCCTGCTGTTTTCCCACGGGAAACCATGAGGAAGGATTGCATCTCTGTTCCTGAGCATTTAACCCTTCTAGACCTCATCAAAGATGAAGAAGAGTTCAGAGCTCAAGAGTTCATTTTTTACAGCATTTATCTCCTGAGGTTAAAAACGCACCAGAAACCAAGATTTACAATGTTGTTGTTGGGATTGTTTTCGTTTTTGTAAATTGCAAACAGTAAATCAGTCTCATTTAATTTATTATGCCATCTAAACATCTATTTTGCTTACACTGTTTCTCGGTCCACCTTGGCTCTCTGCTGATTCCAATCCTATGAAAATGCTCAGACTCATGGCTTAAAAGTAGAAAATTTTCAAAAAGAAATCTCTATCTAATTCTGCAGGATTCTACAAGAAATGCTGCTGCATGTGGGTTTTTGGTTGCACATATATTAGAACATCATGTTGAAATAGGTATTTTGAACATAACAGAGTTAAAACTTGAAGTTTTAAAAGCATTTTACTGTTTATTATTATTATTTTTAAAGCCAAATGACCATTTTAAGAGCTGTGGCATGGAAATGCAATCACTTTGGGTGTTTTACATCTTCCCCCCTCCCACTCTTGGATATGGTCACACAAAATCTGAGTTTGACTCAGTCCCTTCACTAGTGAGGTTAAAATTTACCACGATTTTACAGTGCAAGCAGACAAGCTGCACCTCAGGATGGTCCAAAGACAGTCAGGATGCTATCCATGGAAAAATCACTTTCCCAAAAGTGAGGAGGACACTCAAACCTTGCAGCTGCCCTGCTTTAGCTCATGGAGTGTTGCCTGCTGGTTTGTGAATGGAACAAGAACTGTTTGCATGTGTCTGTGTGTCTGTGTCAGGGCTTTTGTTTATGACTTTGGTCACTGTTTCCATTTCAGAAGAAATGAGATAAATCCTTTTGACATTCTAGATCTTTCTTTTTTGGCTCTAACTTGTAGTCAGTACTTCAGATTTGGCAGAGGGATTTGTCTGCCCTGAAACTGCATTTCTCAACGTTTGCTGGTAGAATTCGCCAACTGTAGTCTGGACTGCAAAGATTTTTACACATTTCAAATCTGAAGAAAAGCCCTTGGTTTTTTTTTTTCCAGGTCTCTCTTGTTCTAGTAAAAGTCTCTCTCAGTAAGCCTTTCTGCCATTATAGGACATTATGGTTCTCCATCTACATATAAGTAATGTTATACATTACTTTCTTTCCATTTATTACTCTTTGCAGCTATTTATCTGCACGTGCAGCAAGGTGTGTATAATTTTGGATGTGAATATCAAGACATTGAGACAGCACTGAAAGTTTCATGGGGTTTTGCGTGTTCAGTGGTTTTTTAATGGGAAGATACAGAAGACGAGTGTTGGAGCAGATGCATAGAGTTCTTAGCTTTGCAGCTATAGATACTCATACATCAAAGAAAACCAAGGTCAAGCCTGCTCTCTTTTTGAGGGAGAAAGGTGGGGAAAAGGTCAAGTTAGCTATTAATGTGTAGCACCTGATTGAGCAGCACTGTGGGTGCAGTTAATAGTAACAGAGTACTGGGAGAGGTTTGCAGGTTCAGAAAGGATCCTCTTGCATAGCCAAGCCAGGGGTTTGTCAGAATAATCACTACCAGTGCTGGACCTGCTTTCTCTGAAGCTATTTTTAGCGAAACAATCTGAATACAGGATATTTGGTAAGCATCAGCATCCGGTGTTTATCAAAAATAAAAGCTCCTGCATGGTTTGTAAAGCTATAAATAAAGCAAGAGGTTCCTGTGCATTGAAATTTGAATTGTTTGTTTGAATGGCTGCACAAACAGCTGGACAGCCCCAGTTCCCTTAGCCTTTTCAGATGCTCGAGTCTCTTCAGCATCTCTGCATTCCTCTGCTGGATCCACTTTTGGAGCTCCCAGTTCCTCCTGTCCTGAGGAGCCCAGGAATGGGCACAGTAAAATTAATAAAGTATAATAAATAAATACAGCACCAACACACACAGAAGACACATTTAAATCAAGCTTAAATTTAAATGAGCTTAAGAACCCGGCTGGTCTTTGACCAGTGACGGCAGAGCACATGTACAGCATCACTGCAGGGCAGAGTTCAGGGCCGCTGCACGGGCGTCACCAGCCACCACACGGTTCTTTCTTACAGCCAGGGGTTCATTAAATGCTAATTACATTTTAATTAGCTCGGGAGCGCTCGTGCGGAGGGTGCGGGTGCGGCCCGCGGCCGCCAGGGGGCAGCCAGAGCCCAGCACGGACCCTCATTTCTGCTTTAAATTCCCCAAAAAGCGCCAATAACGAGCCCAAACCTGCCCGCCTCTCCGAAAATTGGGCAAACGAAATCCGCAGAAAAGGGTGGGAAGGGTGGGTTGGTTTGTTTTTCTAGCTCAGCTGATATAAAAATAATTGATATAATTAATTGGTACTACTATATACTCAGATTTGCATTAAATGATAGCATTTAACATTCTGTTGATCATTCAATATACAGCTATTTCTTTAAAAGTGTGTGTTTCTTAGTAGTCATGCTGTACACAAGTACAAGAAAGACAGTTTTTTTTCCTCCTTTTTCTAGTTCTGATATATATATATATATATGTGTGTGTGTGTGTGTACACCAAGCAAATAGAGATTTTTTTTTTCTATTTCTTTGCTTGAAATTCTCCACTAAATTTGAGGTTTAGGTATGCAGAGATGAGGAAAGCAAAAATGTCATTTGATACTTGGTAGCAGAATAATTGGTTCTTGCCTTTCGTTCAGGCCACTGTCAATTTGCCACCTTGGTCTCAGCTTGGTTTTTGTTTGGTTGGGGTTTTTTAAGGCCACTGAAATGACCTTCATGCAAGGGGCAACTCGCCCTGGTGCCATGAAAGCAAAAAAGGAAATAAATAAAAGCTACATAAGTCATGTTGCCTATGCTGTGTTCTCTGACTTAAATACTTTGCTAGAAAGACAACAGTACTACATATTAAAAAAAAAATATTATCTGAACAGGAACTATGATCTGATTTTTCAAGGTCTGGGATTTTTTTACTTGGGCTTTTTTATTCTGCCTTTTTTTATTATTACTATTTTGTATTCTTGCTATTTTCTTTAAGGCAGACAAATATGAAATCTTCTGATCTTCACAGCAATAGAAGGGATTGGCACATCTCTTTTATAATATGCTTTGTTTAGACTGCCTGAGATTCAGCTCCTAAATTAAAAAAAAAAAAAACACCAAACATTACAGACTGCTTGTTTAGAGAGCTGATGAGTTAAATGAATCACCTGCTGAAGACACCTCATTCTCCTCATTGCCTGCAGCTGAATCCTGGATAAAATATGAACTCCAAACACCTGGGGTGGGTTTCAGTTGCTTAAATATCCAGTCCTCAGCGTATTCTAGCTTTTTGCTCCTTGGAAGGGTAGTTTGTAGCTGGCAGATCACACAGGACTGGTGGAGCCACACCTCTGTGAAGCTGCAGGTAGTAACCCAAATTATATGGGCAGGGAAAATGTTTTGAGGTAAATCTGGGGTTTAAAAAGGTTGCCAAAATAATGTAGGAGCTTCTTTCGTCAGTGAAATCTGAAAAGGCACAAATTTTAATTTGTTTCCTGTTGAGATTCTTCTAGGCAGACCTGAAAGGAAAGCCTTAAGTGGGCATTTCATTTTATATACCATCTAGATTTCTCCACCTCACCTTTTCTTCACATTTTTCCTTACACTTTTAATTCCTACTGTGGTTATTTTTTTACTTCTTACTCCTGCCTCTCTCCTGTACCTTTCCTACAGCTGCATTTCAGCCTCCATCTCAATTTCACAACTTCCTTCTGAGTTCAACTCTCTTCTAATTGTTTTCTCTCTTACTTGGGTACTAAGGATGTAAATTATATGCAAAGTAAAAGCAAACATATTATATTGTAGAACTGTATTTTCCTTGATGGCTATGGGCAAAAAACCCCACAAATACTTCATAAAATCAACACAGAATCATAGAATGGTTTGGATTAAAAGTGACCTTAAATATAATTGAATTCTGAGGTCGGTCGTGATGGCTTTTGTGTGGGAGCAATCTTTGAATGTGCTGAATTTTGGAGGTGGACTCGAGCTCAGGAGGAAGGTGCATAACCCCGGTGTGTGGTGCCAGGAGAAAGAATTACCCTCCTATTGCTTCTGACCTGGCACAAATGTGGTGTCTGCATGACTAAAATTGGGTGATGGTGTGACTGCAGTTCATGACCTGCAAGAAGAGGGTGCCTGACATTTGATTGTGATGCAAATTAAGAGTTTCCCAGCGTAATGGGCAAGGTCCGAGCGAGCTCTCTGTCCTGGCGATTTCCCTGTGCCAGCTGCAGCTCAGCAATTTCCAGTTTGGATTGATTGCGAAAGCGTGATGAGTAGCTGAGGAGGAAAGCGCACAGCAGCCTTGTGGTGGGTGTAGGTGAGAGGCAGCAGGGCAACGCCAAAGCTGGCGATTTGTTATAGCA
>VZRX01024107.1:171757-182145 GCA_013398075.1 Notiomystis cincta | reverse complement strand
TACAACAAAAAAAAAAAAAAAAAAAAGACAAAAAAAATCCAGATTTTCTACATATTTACAAAAATAAGCCCCCCAGCCTCACAACCAGGGAGGTGGAGCAGCCAGTGGTGGGGAGTGGGACGGGGTTTGTGCCCGACCAGCAGTTCCTCAGAGGTTCCCCTCCCAGGGGAAGCAGCAGAGCACGGCTCTGGCTGCCGGAGCGCGCGGGGCCGGAGCGGAGCCCTCAGGTGAGCCGGAGTTTGGCGTCGCGGGGATCCGTGGGCGTCACCATCTCGTTGGCATAGCCGTTCTCGGAGCAGAAGGACAGCTCGTCCGTGGCCTCCACGCCGTTGTTGATCTCTGGGAAGGGCAGAGAAAGCAGGGATGTTGTCAGGAGCTTCCCCTCTGTGTGGGGGAACTGAGCAGCCGTGCAATCCCAGCACGTGGCCTCCACCCGATCCTCCAGGGAATTGGGAACACTGCACTCATTTACAACCACTTCTGAACAGCATCTGCCTCCACTTTGGAGCTCAGCTCAACATTTCAGCCCTTGAAAATCCAGCCACCACCAGAGGCAGAGCTGGATTCCCCCTCCCTACACCTTGTCACAGGCTGAGCAAGTCACTTGTGGGAGAGTGGTGCAAAGTACTGAACCTAATCCCTACCCAAATGACCATCCTGGAAAAGGACTGACTCCTTTAGTCACTGGTTTCACTGGGAAAAACCTGCACCCACAATGTTTTAATGGCAAACATCCACCCTAGGCAAGAATAGTTGTTTGAGAGGCACAAAATGTCAATCTGTATCCCCCACCTCTAAGGATGTTTTATGTCTGTGATGTTTTATGTTTAGGACATGTTTGGGAAGCTTAATTCTGCTGTGCCCAGCTGCTTTCCCTGTCTGAGTTCCCTGGATTTATACCTGATTTTCACCACCTCTGGCTGGCATTTCACACAATAAGCAAAGTTGCCTTTTTGCTGTGTCTGCGCCCAGTGCACTAAACCCTGATCCCTGCTGGGCATCTCCAGACCCTAAATACAAAAAAAAGAAAACCCATAACAAAGCTCAGGGGGTGGGGGGATTATATTCACATTCCTTCAAAGGTGAGTTTGCCAGCTTCATGCACCACATTTAACCTTTTAAAGCTAAACATTTCCATCTCTGCTCACATTTTTGGTATCCTTCTTAGAGGTGGCGTGTGATGGACACATTACCCATGTGTTCCAACAGGAATAAAATCTGGGAGGAGCCCAAGGATGTCAGGAATGCCATAACCACTAATGCCACTCAGTTCCAGGTCTACCCCAAACTCATCACCATATTTGTGTCACATATGCCATTAGTAGTGGCTTTTATGGCTTTTGGCAACAGAGAGTGGAGATGTGGGACAGTATAAGATGGGATAACTTGGGAAGCTAAATGCAGGATTTCTGAGCACATCAGGGCTCAGACCTGAACCAGTTTGGGCTGGATCATGGAATCACAGAACGGTTTGGGTTGGAAAGGACCTTAAGAATCATCTCATTCCAACCCCCATGAGCCATGCCTGTATCCCACAAGGGTGGTGCAGCAAGGTCAGCCCAGTCCCCTGACCCACAGCAGGAAAAGACCCCCAAATCAAGAGCAGCTCTTCCCTCAGCAGATGACAGCTGAGGGAGGGTCCCAGCCAGCCCCATGCCTACCTGAGAAGATCAGCTTCTCCTTCATGATCTTGACATCCTGGCTGGAGCGGCGGACGGCAGCGCTGAGCATGATCTGTTCCGGGTTGTAGGTCCGGATGCTTCCCAGGCGCCACCTGCAAGACAGGAGCAGGATTCCAGGGACTTGGCCTCTCCAGACACAGGGGCATCCTCAGTGCAAGAGGCCACGAGTCCCTTTTCCCCCTTGCACCTACACAACCCCACGTGGTAGGAGGATGGTCACAGACGAGAGTGCTACCTCAGGCATCTTTAATCACCTCGAGCACCCTAATTCCACCCAGGAATTAGACTCATGGATTCACAAATCCATGAACTAATTTCCCCAAACACTGCAGCTGTCCCACAGCTCTCTCCAGCTGTACAAAGGAGACAGAGGTGTTTTAACTTTTAGAGGGAAGAAACAAGAGAACAAGAAACCACAACCTTTCCCTCACCGAGTGCCAGTCAGGCTTGTGGGAGAAAAGAGCTCAGAGACAGTTTAAAGTCTCAAACCTGAGACCTAGCAAGGAAATGACCCCAGATTGTGTCAGGGGAGGTTTAGATTGGGTATTAGGAAATATTTCTTCCCCAAAAGGGCTGTCCAGCCCTGGCAGAGCTACCCAGGGCAGTGGTGGAGCGCCCATCTTTGGAGGGATGGCCATGTGGATGCGTCACTTGGGGGCACTGAGAGCAGCCCTGTGGCAGACCCTCATTAGGAGGGGGAGGTGGGCTGCTGGAATAGGGGAAAACATGGTGGGCTCAGCCAAGGCACCTGTACCCAAGAACCCACCACAGAGGGATGATGTTTAGGCCAGGCTTTCATACCCCACACCCCACTGTGACCCATCAGTAAATCCCACTCCCCCTGCAAGAGCCAGGGATGCTCTAAAGCTATTTGATAAAGGAACAGTGAGGATTTAGGGTGGCCTGTGAGGTTTCTGATCTGCTGGCACCATCTAGTGGCTCACCCACACAGGAGAAGGTGATCCAAACAATCACCTCTTCAATTTCTAGCCCCCTACCCAGTCCCAGCAGCAGAAGATTTGAGAAGCCCACAAATCACCAGGCTGGGGCTATGGCATCAGCCTGACAAATCAACATCCATGAAAGAAGTTCTGCAGTATTTTTCCCAGGTAAATCTAGCTGGTGTCAGTTTTGTAGGGTTTCCACCCCCTTCCCAAATCCCAGTGGTTGACACTGGGTGACCATCAGGCTTTGACCAAGGTACAGATGAAGGCTACACAGAAAAGAAGGGGTGGGATGGCAACACGACAAGTCACAGACCCATGGACAGAAGCAATGCAGAGGAAGCACAAGGAGGCAAAGACATCAAAGTATAAAACAAAATTAAAAAAAAAATTCTTCTATCATCATCATCATCATCTAAACTGAGCCACTCTGACCTGGAAGAACATATTTTTGGCCTTAGTGTCCCCTGCAGGCAGATCCCACTAAGGCAAATGTGATTGCAAGATCTCACAGGGTAAGACCCTCCTTAAACTCTAAATCAGGACATTGGTACAACAAGTCTTTGTCCACCACACCATGATTTTCAGCATCAGGCCAGGCTGTGTGGCCAAAAGTGACCTCTTACCCACATATCCCAACCATCCCATGGAGGACATGGATCATTCTGAGGCACAAGGGCCCAGCCCCAAACCTGTGCAGGGACCAAGGGCTTTTCTCCTCCTGCCAAGAGGAACAAGCACTGCTCTGTGCTCTCCATCTCCCGTGGTGGCTGTGGGCAGACCCAGGGTGGTAAAACACACACAAGGAGATGATGGCTCCTCTCACAGGGCTGCATTGCTCTGACTGAGCCAGGAGAGGCTAACCCCATCTTTCAGGGGTGCTCGGAAATATCCTCTTAGAAGAGCCACCAGTACATTTAACAACGATGCAACTCCAACCAACATCACATGAAACACTCTGTGCTGTGCTCAGTAGCCTCGGGGTCTCCAAAAAGCTGGTTGAATAGAAAATAGCACCTCTCCTACCCCCTTGGACTCTGTTGTGATGGACCAGGTTTGGGACAGCAGCGTGCAAAAAGGCCAGAGAGACAGCAGGAAGGTCCTGTTCTGGGAGGCTGGCGTCAGAGCAGACCAGACGGACACGGGGTGGGAACAGACTAAAAAATACTGGGACAACAACACAGAGACAGCATACACCGGGTTAGGGCCACAGCCAGACCCTGGGGTGGGAGGGGAGATGCTCAATGCCATGGAAAGGGGGTAGGAGAGGGGCAGGTCGAGGAAAAAATGGGGTTGATTGGCACCAAGATGGTAAGATGGAGCGAGCACAGAGCCAAGCCAGCTGCAGAGTCCCCCTCCTGTGCCTGCTCCTACCTAAAGCCTGCCCAGCTCCTCCATACCTGCATTCCCCTCATCCACGAGCAAGGGGGAGGTGAGAAGGGGAGACCACCCGACCTCCCTGCACCCACAGGAGGGCTCAGCCCAGCCCCACAGCCAGGCCCTGTTTTGGGAAGGTGCCACGAGGCCGTAACACCGCAATCCAAAGCACCTCGTGGGCACCTGCAGGGGCTGACCCTGACCCCGAGGCAGTGGGTGGGGGGCACCCAAACCTCAGGAATACAACCCCATGGCACAGAGCAGGAGCAATGGAGAAGGGAACACGTGGAGAGTTTGGTCCGAGGAGGGAGGCGGCGAAGGCTTTACTGCAGACAAGCGACAGCGCTTCCCTCCAAAGGGATGGGAATGACTGCTGAGGGAAAGGCCAAAATGAGGAGAAATCTGGGATTCTGACTAGTGGTGCTTCAAATCCAGTGCCCCAGGCTCAATTCCCTCCCCCTACTGCAGTGCTCTGTGTTTTCACACTTGTATTCCCACTTTCATAGTGGTGCAACTCAGGAAGATCCCGAGCGCCGAGGGCAGCAACTGATGAGCGAAACCTTTCCAGTTATAAGTCCCGTTAATTTAGAGAATTAATTAGAGAAGCGCTACTGTAGGTAACTGAATAGATTCCATGATAGGCCAGTTTAGAAGAGGCTGGTCTCAAACACCTCTGGTAAACACAGGAAGGAAGGGGCTATTTTGCATGGGATTATTTCCGCAGAGAAAGCATTACATCCTCTGGGAATCTCCCAATTACAATTTGCCCTGGGACCTCAGAATTAGGCTGTTTTAAAAGCCACTGACTTAGAACATTGTCAGAGATGGTCAGATTGCCTTCAAAACATCCACTGGCTCCAGCATCAGACTTCCATGGTGCTCATGGCTACAGACTATGCAATGTTCAAACCCTCGTGGTCCCCTCTTGAAGCCAGATGCTGGAAAGCATCAGGAAAAGCTGCATCCTACCCTGTCCATCTGCAGTGAAGCCATAGCAGAGAGGGAGAAAGAAAGAGAGAAAGGAAGGTTGAATGAAAAAGAGAAAGAGGAGGAAAGCACCAGAATTACCTGATCATGTGATAGCTGTGAGATGCCAGAATGCAGCAAAGAGAGAAAGAGGAGGAACATGCACAACAGTCAGAGCAGTAAGAAAATAAACAAGGCAAAGAGGCAAAAAAAGGTTAGTTAGAAGTCATCACAGTTGGTATTTCCCCTCTGGAGAGGCTGCCATGATCCTGTCACAGGGGCTGGAGCAGAAGAGCAGGAGCAGTCCCTGCCCATGGCTACAGAGGAGAGAGAAGCCATGCGGAGGAGAGAGGACGAGCACATCAAAGCAGTGCCTCTGCTCCCACCCACCCCCTCATCCTTGTGTGAAGGAAGAAGTTCTGGCTTGCCCCAAAAAGGACTTGGGGAAAAAAAACCAAAACAACCAAAACAACGAAACAAAAACACACCAAAAAAAGTCAACCATGACACTGAAGGCCAAATGCCAAACCCCACTCCCTGGAGCTGAATCACATCAGCAGGTGGGAGTTGGGCAATTCTGCTCCGATTTAGTTTTGATATATCCTTAACCCTGCTACCAGTGGAGAAACTGGAACATCAGGGAAAGGGGTCTGTCCTGCACAAGGCTCTTGGAAGAACAAGTCCTTTGCTGCAGAGTAGTCCAAGTTCTGGAGTAGTTTATCCTTCTTCTTTCTAACAAAGCAACTGATTTGATTCGCAGTGTCATAACATTTCCCATAATAATTCCCTGTCTATGGCAGGGGTGTTGGAACAAAATTATCTTTAGGTCCCTTCCAACCCAAACCATTCCATAATATTTCTAGTTCTCCATCCAAACAGGGACTAACTGATGTAAGAAAACAGTATCGTGTTCTTTTTAAACACTGTAATGGTGAAATCTCAAAATCCCTCTCCTCTTCTTCCTTTAAAGCCCTGTAATGCCTTTCTCAACATCCACTAACCTAAGGCATTTACAGTTTCTTTTCCACAGATTTTAGGAGCAAAGCAAGGCATCTGACACTACTAACTTGTGATCTCTTGCTCTTAAAAGGTGCATCCAATTCTCCATCCCATTCTGGGAGTGGAATTATTGTTTGCAAGGATTTTTAAATAAATATTTCCCCTGCTATTGCAATCCCAGAATAATCCAAGAGGGTCTGGGTGCTCCTCTCTCCCATCTCCACCTGACAATCTGGACAAAACCACAGGTCACAAATACACAAGAGCAGAGCTGTAACAAACTTACTTCTGGAATATAAAAACTCCTACAATTACGAGAAATGAAATGAGATCTGACGTGATCCAGATTAGGTGGTACTCGTCTGGAGGCTGCAAGACACAAAGCAGAAGGAGACCTTAAACATTTGGGTTTGTGCAATCACAGAGAGACCACACATGGCTGGAGTTACCACCAAGGAGCAAGAAAAGCACAAAGCTGCAGGGGTCAGGTATAAATCATAACATTTATGACCTTCCTAATGCCAGGCTGTGATCCAAAACTATCAGGGGAAACTGCAAACAGGAACAATTTGAAACTCTCCCTCCTTTTGTGTGCTGACATTTTCTCAGAGCTCTCTAGGCTGAAAGTTTCCTATCTTAGCTGTACCTCAGGGTGAGGGCAAGATGCTGTTTGGCAATCCAAGTCTGAGGGAAAACAGGGAAATAAATCCCTGTGAGACATGCAGGGGCTGTTTTAAGTGCATATGGGAGCTTTTAGGCACAATCCCCATGCTGTAAGCCAGATTTCTGTCCTTGCAGGCACTGGTAGGTCTGGTTCCAGGTGCCAGTCAGAGTGGTCATCACACCACCATGAGCCCAGCTGAACCATCATCACTGGGTCTCTACTTATTCCTTATCCAGCAATGGGGTAGCCAAAGGTAAAACTTGGCCTCAGTTTAGGATTAAGAACAGGCAAAAACCTAATCTTACAATTTGGCCAAAACATGGAGGTTTGCTGGTTCACCTGTGTACATGCTTCTCCTGCAACACTAACAGCTGCTGAGCAGGTCTGCAAAGGCATTTTTCCCTCAGAGGAAAACTGGAAAAATCATGTGGGTTAAATAGGGAATGCAATGCAACCTCCAAGGATCCCACCCAAACTGAAAGGATTGTGCAAGAGGCGCATCAATCCATCACCATTGTCAGGACTCAGCTGTACAGAGGGGGAAAACCCTCAAGCCCAACCAAACCTCCCTGGAAAATCCCACTGGACACAGGGCTGCAGTGGCCACCACCTCTACGCCCAGCCACTGCCTTTCCTCCCAGCCCCTGCCAGGGTGGTGCTTACCATGAGCCAGATGGGGAAAGGCACCTTGCGGAGGACGTGGGAGCTGTCGGAGGTGACCGAGGGGACGCCGGCGCACCACAGGATGGAGAACAGCCAGGGCTCGTTCACCGTGTACAGGTTCACACTCAGGTTGGCCATGGCGTAGTCCCTGCCAGGGGACACACAGGGAGACATGCAGGACACATCATCTCCAAGAGGAGAGCTCTTGCCATCAACCACAGACAGGTTTATTTGGCTGGAATTGGGTGAAATAGAGTTTTTAGCAGGGCGTGGGCACTTTGTGAGCAGCCCAAGGGCACTGCGAGCCAATGGTCTGATCCTGACAGCTTTCCCCACCTCTTGGCTGCTGTCTGGGACAGGCCACAGACCAGCTCAGATGCTTGCCCAGGAATGATTGGGCATGCTGTGTTTCTGGAACAACCATCTCACCATGCTGATGCAAAATTAGCATCTGCCTCAGACACTTGTAACACTGCAGGGGCAATTTGCTTAATTAAACACTGACAGACCTGTCTCCAACATCAATTCCTACAACCTCCACGCCCTTGTTTTGGGGACAATTGCAGAGTTACAGCTTCCAGTCTCCTGAGGTCATTTTCCAAGCAGCTAACACTGCCAGCTGGGGTCCAGGAGCTGCCAGGAGCAAACCAAGCACTGGCAATTACCTGGTACCCAGGTAATTCATATAAATTGCTCTGTTTCCTTATCTATGAAGCAGAAGCATCAATGATCTCCCTCACAGGGGCAGCACAGATTAATCCCTGCAATTTAACACTAGCAAAACACTTTGAGGTAGAAGGCCACAGTGCAAGACATGGGCATCTCAAAGCTCACAGAAACAAGGTGCTCCAAAGGGGATCTCAAAGGCAGGGGTGGTTGCAGCAGTGTTGCATCCAGGTGCTGGATATGGGGAGAACTGAGAGAACTGTGTTAAACCAGGACTGCAGCAACATTTGACTGGGCACCACAGAGTTCAAGAAACATTCAGGTGACAGCTCGTATTTTGGAGACAGCTAAGGTGGGATTGATGGGAGATTGGGGCTGATAAACTGGGATAGATGAGTGAGTTGGCATAGAGCCATTTCCATGGGACATGGATAACAGGAGGAAAAATAAGGAAAAATTATCCTGCAGGTAAAGCACAACCTTGGTTTTAAGAGTGAGGAGCTGGACTGACTGCTGGCAGCCACGGAAAGACACAGCTGGATCACCCTAAACAGGGCCATGCTCTCAAATAGCTGTGGGCTCGGCTCTTCCCTACTTCAGCTCTAACATGCAGCAAGACAGCTCCTTTGGAGGTATTTCTTTTCTGCAAGCCTGTTTAATTTAAATTTTAAAAACCAGAAAAGCCCTAGCAGAAACAATGCACCCTCCCTGAGAAAGGGGGCAAATCTGGGAGCTAAAACACCACACAGTTCAAATACAGGCTCAGGCAGGACAGGAACCCTTTGCTGTGCCAGGGTCATTACAGAGAAGAGCTGATCAGTCTAAATAGATGATACAGGACAGGAGTTTCTCTTTCTGCAAAGAGAAATTTCTGAAAGCATATCTAGACTTTGGGCTAATCAAAATGCCATGCTAGCAGCTCTGGAGCAGACAAATGGAAGCAAAGGGCAGCTGCTAATGAGGATGAAGCAGCACTCCGAGGGAACTCAGTGTGAAAGGCCTTCATTTTTTCCCAGAGCTGTGAGTATAATAAGAATCAGAAAATTCATACATCTGTATTTCAAAGAGGATCATCATATCCTGAGACAGCACGTAGAAATGTCAGAGGCAGCTGCACAGTTCCAGAAACAGCCTGGATTCCAGATGATGGGTAGGGAAAAGCTTGCTCAGCTCAAGCTTTCAAGAGCAAATCCATCTTTAAAGATGGATCCCTCTGTGCAGCCAGACAGGCTGGGATGCTCAAGAAAGGGTGCTGTGGGCTCTCACAGAGGGCAGTACCTGACATCCTCGTTTGTGACCTTGGTGTACCGCAGGTTGAGCTTCACGATGCCCTTCTCCCTCAGACGCTCTGCATCCAGCTTGAGGCCAGAGGTCTGCTGGAAACCTGGAGCCACCTGCCTGACCAGCTGCCTCTCCGTGTCTGGCAGCCACATCACCTGGGAGGGAGGGAGACAGAGCACAGGTTATGGCAAACATGGTTCCCAGATCTGGGAACACTCCAGCCCAGGGCATAGGATTTCCTGAGCTTGTACCACGGCTCCAAAGCATGTCAAATCAATAGCTCATGGTCAGCTGCCAGAGGTGAAGTGGATCATTGAATCACAGAGAGGTTTGGGTTGAAAGGACCTTTAAAGTCACCTCATTCCAACCCCTTCCTCTCGATCAGGCTGCTCCAAGCCCCAACCAGCCCGGTCTTAACTCAGTGACACTCATCTACCAAAGTAGCACAGAAGGAGCCACATGCATTTTCAATAGGGAACAAAAAATCTGAGGGAGAAACCCCACTTCACATCCCCACATCTATGTTTCAACTCTTTTTCTCTTGCTCTTCATCTCCATCTCTGTTGTGGCCTTAGAGGGAGCTTAAAAAAAAAAGAGGGAGAAGCAGTTTGCTTATACCCAGAGAGAACCTCTCCTGAGCTGTACCAGGTGATCCATTCCAGCCTCTGGGACCACTGGTACGGTGCCCAGCACAACTTCCTGGCACAGGGTGGCACTGCAAGGCAAAGTGAATCACACAGGGATTGATGCCCAATTGGAGACACCCAAGGATTCATGGAAACCATAAGGAGGCCAATTTTAGAAACATCCCCAACCCCATAGAACTCACAGCCTGCTGCCGAATTCCCGATGCCAGGATGGTTTCCAGGGTGATGTTGATGTAAGCGCCGTAGTAGGGATGAGCTGCTGGCAGGTCCTGGAAGTTCAGGATGAGGGATGTGTTGTCCTTGATCACCTCCAGCATATCTTCCAGCTTGCAAACTGACTGGTTGGCAGCCTCCAAGTAGTCAGCCCTTGAGAGAGACCCTGCTGTCCAGAAAGGGTCATTCTGAAAGCAAAGCACATCCCAGAATTACTGCCACAAAGCCCAGACTCCCCCAGTGCAAAGGCTGGACTTCTTACTTTTTCTTTGTGGAGATGATTGTC
>VZRX01024107.1:160072-170873 GCA_013398075.1 Notiomystis cincta | reverse complement strand
TTTTTGGAGATGATTGTCCCAAAATTAAAAAAAAAAAAAAAAAGGGAGGAACAGGGTATAGCATGCTGCTTTTTCTGTCTTCTTTATAGATATTCACCCTCCTGGGGGTCTTGGGGTTCTCTGTGGTGTCAGCCAGGCCTAAGACCCCTTTTTCCAAGAGGCAGAAGAGGCACAGAAAGACAACATGGCTCAGACCAAGCCTAAGTTTAGTAGAGACAGAACTAAACATGGTCCATGGACACTTGGTCCAGCTGCACCACATCACTGAGGAGATGGATCTACACCTTCCCCCTCGAAGAGAAGCTGGGCATGAGCTGTGATCTCATGGCTGCATGGTACCCACCTGCAGGAACCACTCTCCAGCGTTGAGCTTTTCCAGGTCAGTCCAGTTGAACATGGAGGAGTGCTCGTAGGCCCGCTCTGGAAACACCTCCTCCACGTTTGTTGTTCTCCTGAGAGTCTTGTCATGCATCAGGAAGGGCACCCCATCATAGCTGCAAAGACAGGCCCAGTCAGAGGTGGAGGAGAGAAATGCCCCTTCCCACTCCAGCCTGTGTCAGGGCTTCACATTAGAATCCTTGTGAAAGTCTCATCCAGCCCAACAAACCCTCTGCATCCCCAGGAGCACCTGAGGTGCACTCAGAGGAAAATAGCTCTTTGATGTTGGCAGTCAATTCCTACACTGACATAACCTGTCCATGCCTCATCCACCTCTCCCTCTCTCCTCCCCATTATCCCCTCTGCAATTTCAAACTCAGGTAGCCTGGATGAAGAACACCTACCCTGAATGCTCCCAAAAACATGGCAGGCTTCCCTGGATACACAGACACACACAAACTCTCCTCAAACTGTTCACAGCAAGGGGAGATTTTCAAAGCCTCTCAGACTATATGTGAACATCCGGCTTTCAGCAACATGCAAGGCTTCCAAACTACCAAAAATGCTCTGAAATTGTCTTCTCTAATTGGAAACTGGGTTTGTGCCCACATGAGCTAAGTTCATGCTTTAAAAAAAAAAAAAAAAAAGAAATGATCTCTCAGATGAAACTAAGCAGCCAAATGCATTGCATGTCCTGGGGTTTTTAAGTCAGCTGGATATTACAGAATAATGGTTCTGGAAAGCATAAAAAACTCTTTAAACTTTCTTCCACTCAATTTTCTGTGACCAGATCAGTGGCAAAACCACGCAGGGTAGCGACAGTTTTATCAAAGGCAGGGAGACTGTTGTCTGCACTCAGAAATCAGGACAAACCCAGGGCTGCCAGCCTCGTAAGAATGACATTTTCCAAAGCAAGGAGCCCATGTTCCTAACAGGAGACTCAGGAAAAGTCTGAAAGAGGATGGGGTGACAAATGACAAATCCCATTCAAATTAGGAGACAACCCAGAGCTGTTTCCTAGAGGGAAAATGAAACCCAGTTTTAGATGATGGGGAAAATGTGCCTTAGCTTTACCATTGCTCTCAGAAGTCCCTTCTCTCAAAGGTCACTGGCATCTTTATTTGCTATTTCTGGCCTGTGCTGTGCCAACTCCTTCCCCCCAGCCCAAAGCAACCTGCTGACACAGCAATCCCACACTGCTGCAGTCAGAAAGAGTTTAATAAATACAGTTAAAAATAAAATTAAAAAAAAAAAAAGCTAAGCAACTGCAGAATGAAGAGCATGGAGTGTTTAAAAGAGACAGGAGCTTGAGCTTAACATCTCATAGAAGAGCAGAGCACTGCTAAGCCTTAACCACAGTGCAGAAATCCTATGGGGCACTTAACATTTGCTCCCTCCTTTCCAATCCTTCCCTCACAAAGTCACTCAGCACCACTCAGGGCTAACCACAGTGTCTTGGCAGGGTTTGAAGCAGTAATTCAGAGAAAAATCAGAGCTTTAGAAGAAGAGATGTGAGAGGGGGTGGAAGAGAGAGAGGAGCAGGCAGCAGTTCCAGGCTCCTGCTGCTTGGAGCAGAGCTGGCTTTCCAACTGGTTTGGGATGTGGAATGGGTATGGAGCAGGATGCAATGGCTCTGAGTGCATGTCCAAGCTGTCCACCTGGGCTGATACATGTCTAGAAGAACATGGAAATATTCCAGGAGGGAGGGACCCATCCAGCCACAGGCACAGAGAGCATCTCTTCCTGAGGGATAAGGACAGCAAGGGATGTTGTGCTTCAAACCTTTCCCAAGGGTTCTGCCAGTTGCACCAACATCCCACTTTTCTGAAAGTCAATGGAATCCTCTTTTTCTGAAGGCACTTGGGTCTCCTGGAGAGGGCTCAGGAAACTGGGCCATCAAGGGCATTGTTTAAGCCTGGAGTGCTCCTCTGGGATGGCTGATGAGTGGCAATGGCAAAGCATCTTGGAGCTTTTCCAGCTCTCCTCCTCCCAAAGCCCACCTTTCTCCTTGGCCAGTGTTAATGGATTCAGCCACATGAGCCAAATGCTCATCTGGGAGCTGGACACTCAAGTACTTGTCCCCTCACAACAGCTGATGAACTAATTTTGGAAAAACAAAAGAACTGTAAAACACACATCCCAATTCATACTCCATCCTTCCACAGTGACCTTCCACTCACCAGTGGAAAGAAATTCCCTCAGCTTTTAGATAATTTTCTCTCTCTCAAAAAAAAAAAAGCAAAGTCAAAAAAATAAAGCAATTAAAAATAAAACTTCCTTCTACCAAGCAAAAATATCTGTCCATTGACACAAACCTCCAAAGCAGTCAGGGAAAAAATAAAATATCTGCTTTGAGTCTTTCTTGTGTTTGCAAGTGGTACTGGGACAAACTGAGAGCAGGAATATTTAGGAATATTAAGGAACTATCAAACTCCTGGAACAAAGCATGGCTCTTGAAATAATCCTCTAAATGCTCTTTTAATTGGTCTTGTCCACTCAGCTCAACATTTGCCAGCAGGGAATGATTTTTTGACAGTCACCAGGTTCTTCCTTCCCTAAAGATTAATACCATGTGAGGTAGAGGAAGAGGAAAAGGAAGGGCTTCCTCCTGGTGCATTCTTGGGACAGTTTTTCAAGGTTGGTGAAGATCCTCCCGTGCAACAAAGTCAGTTTGGGATCTCTGCTCTGTCTGCCCCTGGGGTATCCCAGAAAAAGTCACATTTAAGCAGCTCTCTTTCCGAGGCCAGGCTGTGTTTCACTGGAATCAAGCAGGCTCTAGGATCAACTACAGCCTTCCTGCAAATGAAGATGATAAAGGGAGCCAAGTTCCCTCATTAGGACAACTCCACCTTTAACCATCACCTCAGTGAAATAATCAGCAGCATCTGATGGAGACAGACAGGAGTTACCGGGTGAGTTCACCAGGACAGCCCTTTCCAAAGGGAAAAAGCTGCAATGACCAGACACTGGCCATGCTGGACCATTCCTGGCTTGGATTATCCCAGAGAGTCTCAGTGCAGGCAGCATGCTGACCTACCTCAATACCACATCAGCCTGGACTCCATACACCTTCTGCTCCACTGCCTTCTGGAAGGACATCAGAGTGTTTTCTGGTGCCAGCTGTTAGGAAAACACAAAGAAAAGCAATAAGAGATCAGTAGCAGGAGGGAAGTTTACAAAGCAGTGTCAGTGAGGATACTGGGAGAAGAGTTTGGATATATCAGGGTGTCCTAAGTTACCCAAAACATTATTATTCCACATCCATCTGTGCCCCAAAATTCCTCTCATCCACACCATGGAGAACAATTAGACCATTCATTCTGTAAGATACATTTTACTCCCACATCTATTCATCCCAAAAAGTCATCTATTAGTCTTAAAAGCAGACAGTTTCTCTAATAACAAATATTCCAGTTAGTTTTAACAATTTAAAAAATAGCCTTAAGCCTAGAAAATTTATCCCTGTGGCTATCAGAGAGAAAGACTCAGATTTTATTTGAAATTCCTCCCTGTTGAATTGAGCAGATGGTAACGGAATTAGGGTTTGTTTAAAATAGAAATGGTGTGAAGACAAATACTTTGCTTTTCTACAAAAGCAGTACAGTGTAGCTACTCCCAAGACACCCATGAAACAACAACAGGCAGACCAGAAAAAAACCATACTGACAACTATGGAAAAGAAATATTGCAGGTTGTCTGCACTGAATCACATCAAAATAGTTATTTTTGAAAAGTAAATTACTTTTTCCCATTTTTTTTCAGGTTTAGAACACCTGTTATATCCTGTATTTCCATCACCAGGGTCAGTTCCATCAAGACACAATTCACATCCCATGATGTACTCAGGGACTGCAAAGAGGAATAATTAAGGGCAAAGGTCTAATTGCATCATGCAAACAAGATGTAATAATAAAAAAAAAAAAATATAAAAACTTGCTTAAGCATTTAGAGTGTCTCTAGGTGACATTTGTTTTCTGATCACTTCACAGGCTCAGGTCAGCAAAGCTTTGGGGTAAAACAATCAGAGCAAATGTCAGCACCAACCTTCACCCAGCCCCGGTATCTCGGCACTGAATTCCTCTGGCTCCAGCCACACATCAATACATGTTCATTTCTGTGTTTGCTCAACAAGGGCAGCACAGAGCCACATTATCTTCCTAAAACAGCTCCCAGTCAAAGCCAGACTTGTTTAGGCGAAGACAGAGGCGACACCCCCAGCGCACAGCCCAGCGCCGGGTCACCCAAGGTCGAGCTCCACGCATTCCCAGAGCTGTCAGCAGAGAGCAGCAGCCACAAGGACCTGGAGAATCCCAGCCAGGCTTGCTCGGATGGCCTTGGATTGCTCTCACGATCTCAGGTGTCCCTTCCCAAGCAGCTCAGGTTTCTGCAGGGTAACCCTGCAAGGTGATCCTCTCTCTACACTTCGATGTTTGCTTTTTGGACCCACCTCGCTATGAAAACCTCTCCTACAAAGACAGGGTGAGAGGGCAGCCTGCAGAAGAGAAGGCTCTAGAGAGGTCTCAGAGAATCTCCCAGTGCCTAAAGGAGCTCCAAGGAGACCTCATTGCAGCTCTGCACTACTTAAAGAGGGACTGGAAAAAAGGAGAACACGTTTTACACAGGCAGATAGCGATAGGACAGAGGGGAACTGCTTCCCACTGCCAGAGGGCAGAGTTAGAT
This sequence comes from Notiomystis cincta, assembly GCA_013398075.1. Classification (NCBI taxonomy): domain Eukaryota; kingdom Metazoa; phylum Chordata; class Aves; order Passeriformes; family Notiomystidae; genus Notiomystis; species Notiomystis cincta. The sequence continues at coordinate 165,815 of VZRX01024107.1, read as the reverse complement.
GGGATACTGGGCAGGAATTCCTCCCTGTGAGGAGGTTGAGGCCCTGGCACAGGTTGCCCAGAGAAGCTGAGGTTGCCCCTGGATCCCTGGAAGTGTCCAAGGCCAGGCTGGACAGGGCTTGGAGCAATCTGGGACAGTGGAAAGTGTCCCTGCCCATTCCAGAGCAGAAGAATGAGATGAGCTTTAACATCCCTTCCAACCCAAACCATCCTGTGATTAAACCCTTCAGGCAAAGACACATCCTTGTGAGCATGTGGCAAGTCCCCAGCCTGTCACCTCCCATAAATAATTGCCTGTCCCAGTGAGTCCATCATCGATCCAAAACCTGCCCTCCCTGGCTCCTGGACCTCTCGGTCGATCCAAGCCCCGAGGGAACTGCACAAGCCATTGACATCGATGAGGTAACTCAGTAAAGATCAACCAGAAAGCCAGGAAAGCAAGTTTAACCTTTTCCACCAATATCAGATGCTGCCTATTCCCAGAAGTGGCACCACTCTGGAGGCAGGATTGCTCTGTAGCAGGAGTTTATACACTCTGCCATGTGAGGGGTTTTGTGACAAGGGAAAATCTGAGATACAGGGACTTCTATCCTCCCAGCCTGTCTATTCCTCCAAGAAGGAGGGAGCTGAAGGCCCAAATTAAGCATGTTTAAGGCAAAGATGCCTCCAAGTGGTACAGCTACTGTTACAGCAATTAATTGCTGAGATTAATGTTATTTTTTCAAAAAGGCTTTACAGCCAAACTGCAGTAACTAAAACAATGCACAGTCTTTCTGCTTGCATTTCTCTCTGTCTCTCTCCAGTTTTTTTAATGGGATACCTCCTCAGTACAATATATTCAGGTATACTATGTCTGAAACCTAAATCTAGATTTATAACAAGGGATACAACCAATTCCTTAAGGGAAAGAAACCTTTGCACAAAGCAATGATTTCCAAACCTCCTCTCTTTTATAACATTGCCCACATCACTGAGAGCCAGACAGACCCAGCACAGCATTTCTAGAAGCTCTTCCTCCTCTCTGTGCTTGGTTTGAGAGACTCATCCCCTGCAAAAATCAGGCTACTATTCATTTCTTCCTGCTGCAGAGACACAGCAAGTAATTTCCAGAAAATTACCGTGAATTAACTCATTTTGGTTATTTTTGTGCTTAGAAATCCATTGCAAATGCATTCAAACAGAGTCAGGAGCTTTGGGGACCTTCCTTAAAGAAGATTATGAAACTGTGTTAGAGCAGCACAACCTTGCTGCAGCTGGACATCACCACATTGTGTTTTCCCTTAATTAGACAGGGCTTAAAAATGAACTCATGGCATCATTTGTTAGGGAGGTTAATGAAGAAGCCTGGACAGAAGAACCAAATTTTATTCCAAACTAATTGCAGCCACGGCAAACCTCTGGCTGGTCTAGGGCAAAATGTCCCTGGCCACGGCAAGGGTGTAGAACAAAGTGGTTTTTAAGATCCCTTTCAGCCCAAACCATTCTGGGATTCTATGATTATGCACTAAAGGATCTGATCCTTTGTTTCATCAATAAGATTTAAGGGTATTGTCTTGTCCTTTTGGAAATTTGGCCATCACTTACATTTAGTTTTATTATTCTCTCTTTTCCAGTATTAATCTCCTTGTGAGCCACACACTAGACAACAAAACCCCACAAGGCAGGATTAAAGTGATATCTAAGAAATGGAACTGTATTTTGTGTAAAATGATGCCCTTTGGAAGTTCCCTGTGTGGGGCTTAGTGTGGGACCTGCCAGTCCATTGGATTTCAGCATTAGTGACACATCATGCCAACAGGTCTGTTTAAAACATAAAATAAAACACATCTTTAAGGCCCTATTTTAGAGACCATCCATAACTAGGGGGTTAGAACTCGATGGTCTTTAAGGTCCTTTCCTATCCAAACCATTGTGGGATTCTGTGACCTAACTTTTCAGTGAATTGCTCAACCAGACTGAAAGGAAGTGAAAAAGCATAAAACAAACAGGGAAAAAAAACCACAAACAAAACAAACCTACAATGGACAAGAGGATAAACTCATAAACAAAAGCCATTGGGGATTTAATGACTAGATAGATACAGGAGATGAGACCTCATTATTGTACTGCCCACACAAGAAAGCTGAAGCTTGATTTAATGAAAGACAACTTGACCTGACACAGATTTATTTCTTAGACAAGCCTTTCTCCTGCTCTGGCAGAAGATGTTTATTGTGTTTGCTGCTATCAATCAGGCCAGCAACCAGGTTAACTGCTCTTATTTTTAATATGTAAAGAAGGTGAGCAGCAAAGTAAATGCTTCTTGATTTTACCTGCACAAGCAGCACAAACCAAAGCTCTTTAGAAGCCTAGAGAAAAAAAGCCATCCCAAATAGATGGTGGCAATATTTGGGTACCTAAGAGAAGACGGAAGGAAGGATTCCACAACTCTATGAAAACCTACAGCCAAAATAATGCAACGGTACAAACCAGCCTGAACAAGGCAAGAATTGCCCTTTTGTTTGTATCTAAAACATCTGGGGCATCACTTGACTTGGGATTCAAGTCCTGCTTTACTTCCACACTAATCCTAGGCAGGAGGAGTCCCTCAATGTTGCATTTGTTGTATCCATTCCCTGGAGACTTCCAGATCCAGGAGCACCCTTCGCACACGCAGAGAGTCAGAGCACAGGGCTCAGATCAGCACTCACCATTGGTGCCCCACGGTGCCCCAGGATGGCTGGCTTGGGTCCCAGAGCCGCCTTCTCCATGATGCAGGGGGAGGAGATGGTGAGGGGGACGAGGTAAAGTGCAACTACAACTGCCAGGTATGCAGTGAACATCAGCATCTGGGAAGCTGGCATGGAGAGAGAGAGAGAGAGAGAGCGAGCTGGTGACATTGCTGGTGACATTGACTGACCTCCTCACGCCACGGGAGCAAAGGCAAGACACCTCTGTCTTCCTCCAGAGGAGAGACTGATCTACTGTCAGTGCCCCTAGTGTAAGAGCAGAGCTTTGTGTTTAGGGGAAAACATCTTCTATTAAAAAAATATTGAATCCTAAGGGAGGCTTTCACTTCATTTTGTACCAGGGAAACAACTGCTTGAATTGCAAACTGCAAATTGCTTAAACCTTCAGAAATGCAGCCCAAAACACTGTTGGCTTTTCCACTCTTTGGGTGGGACAGCACCAAATTTTGCCCTGCCTGACAACAGAAATAATTCATCAATCACACATAGCTAAAAATAAGTCATGGCACCACATCAGTGCATTTAAAGTTTATGTTGGTGGCTCACCAGCACCACCCACTTCAGCCAGGGCAAGGCCACTTCAGCTGCTTCTGCCTTGAGACTTGTGCCAGAAAAATGCAATAATGCTTTACTGATCAAGTTGGTGATGTTTAAATAAATCCCTGGGCTGTGATGGTGCTGCAGTGCTTGGGGCCAGATGAGCAGTCCTGCCTTCTATGCCACCCATCAAACACCCAATTCCATCTATCAGTGACTTCCCACCAAGCCCAGACTCCCTGGGAATCTTTGGAAGGTGCAGACAGAGCAACAGAATCATCCCTTGTAACCCACAGATGTGTACTTCTTATTAAAAAAAAACAGCACACCTTTGAACTCCTAAGATATCTGAAGCCACTTGAAACCACTGATGTTACAGCAAAAGACTTGAGTTTTAAATTTTTTAATTATTATTTATTTTGCAAACTCATTAAGGCTTTGGAACTCAATAGATAACCTCCAGAAAAAGGGGAAAAAAAAGGACCAAACCCCTTAAAACAAATATTTGCAATGGATGCAAGATAGAGAAGGTTTGGTTTTTTTTTTTTAAGGGAAGGACAGAACAGCCCAGCTCTGCTCCTGGCCACAACTGATCTGGTTTCACTCATAAACAGGCTACTTTTTGCTTCCAGCATCTAATAGGCTCATTCACACATGTTCCCACAAGCCAGAAAGGAACTCTAGGAACTCTGCCAGGGAGTTTTGCCTCCTCTCTGGCAGAGATGTCAATCACTCACAGAGCACTCAAGGAACTCAACAGCACCTTGCTGAGAGAACTCATGCTGTGTCCTGCACCCTAAAGGTGTCACCAGCACCCAAACCTCCAGGCAGACACAGAATGTGACCCTGACCCAGCTCCTGCTCACCCCAGGAGCACCACATACCAACCAGGCTCTGAAAATTCAGCCTAATCAGAACAAAAAGACCCATAAATATCTGCTCAGAAAAAAAGCCAAAATGCCACAAAGAAATGGCAAGAATGGGCTTGCACCAAGGCCTGCAGCTGCTCCTGATATTTCCAAAAGATTGAAATCCTAGTTTCCATTAAAAGTGACTGCAGGTTCTCAGAGATGTTTTGGTTCTTTTCTTCTAACATCACCACGTCTGCACCAAAAAGTCTGTAAACTCTTGGAGGGAAGATGCCTTCCATGAGTAAAATGAGTCTGAAATAATCTTAAGATCAAGAGATACCAATGTTTTTTATTAAAAACAAACAAAACCATCCAGGAACAGAAAGAGAGAAGGCAAACAGCTTCCTGGCTTATGTATCTTAAAAAAAAAAAGGAAAAGGAAAAACAAGGGGGGAAAAAAGAGAAACAAGGGAGAAAAAAGAGAAACAAGGAGGGGAAAAGAGACACAAGAGGAGCAGCCACTCCCCAGCCTGCAGGGACACAGGAGGTACTCACTGGCTTTCTCTGTCCGTGCAAACTGCCCCGCCACCAGCCACGACAGGGCTGTGACAGCTGCCAGGGCTCCTATATGCAAGAAAGGGGCTGTGGCCTGCAGAGCACAAGAACAGGAGAGGAAAATGTGATTAAAAACACCCCAACACCTTGGAAATTGGTTGCTTTTGCAGGTTTCATTTCCAGGTGGATTCTGCACCATTCCTACATCAGCCTCCTGCAGCTGTTTGGCTTCTTCCAAATCCTGCCATTGCCTTTGGCATTCAGGCTGATCTGAAGGGAAAGGAGGAAAGCTCTAACCCCCTTTAAGGGGAATTTCTCCCTCAAAAACACAGGTATGTGGAAAAAGGGCTGCTGGAGCAAGTTCAAAGCATGCCATGGAGCTGCTCCAAGGGCTGGAGCCGGACTGGGGGAGCTGGGGGTGTTCACCTGGAGAAGGCTCCAGGGACAACTTCTTGTGGCCTTTTAGGACTTAAAGGGGGTCTATAAGAAAAATGTGGATAGACTTTATTAGGGTCAGCTGCAGTAGGACATGGGGGAATGGTTTTAAACTGGAATAGTGTAGATTCACACCAAATATGAGGAAAAAAAAATTACAATGAGGGTGGTAAAACACTGGTACAGGGTGCCCAGAGAAGCTCTGACTGCCCCTGGATCCCTGGAAGTGTTCAAGGCCAGGTTGGACAGGGCTTGGAGCAATCTGGGATAGTGGAAGGTGTCCCTGCCCATGGCAGGGGTGGGACTTTTAAGGTCCCTTCAAACCCAGCCTCTTCTGGAATTCTCTGAACACACTGGACTGTATCACCAGGGTGCATCATCATGACACAAAGTTGGAGATGTATCATCTGAGTCATGCTTCTGCTCTCTGATTCCCTGCCTAAACCTTTAAAAAACCCAATAAAACAAAGCACTTCTGAGAAATGTTAGTCACTTGTGTGAATGCCATTTCCACCCCCTGTATTTTCACATTTTTGCATACTCCCAAATACACGCCAGTGATCACCTCAAGTAAAATGGGCAAAATATTTTTGGACTTTTTTTTTTTTTTTTGAGGAAGAGAGGAAAAAGGAAAAGA
>VZRX01024107.1:147935-160027 GCA_013398075.1 Notiomystis cincta | reverse complement strand
CCACCCCCTGTATTTTCACATTTTTGCATTCTCCCAAATACACGCCTGTTATCCCCTCAAGTAAAATGGGCAAAATATTTTTGGACTTTTTTTTTTTTTTTTTGAGGAAGAGAGGAAAAAGGAACAGAGAGCAGATCTACCAAAAAATTAATGGTTTTAAAGTATTTTCCTCTGACACGTCTACAGGCCTGCAGGATAACACAAGCTTTTCTTAAAAGTCATTGCCAAGATTTCAATTTGGGGTGTGACAAACATCAAGACAGAGTTTCATCCTACAGAAATACATAAATCCCATGGAATTCAGCTGCATTGGCCCCTTTCCCCAGCCCCCCTAGGGAAGCATCCTTGCAGACAACTTACCTGCAATGAAATAAATACCATCTCCCACTCATCATCCCAAAGCTGTGCTATCGATGACATGGTCACCACAGTAGTTATCAAGGTTGTCACCAGGCCAATCTGCAACAAATCACAGGGTATTTACAGGCTAGAGACTGTGGTTATTATAAAAATTGTGTAGGTTGGGAAATGGAGAGAGAAAACCTTTGCACATAATAAAAGACCTGAAAAATGGAGGCTGGGCTCATGTGCTGTCATGTTGTGACCTGTTATAGCAGACACTGGGGCTTGAGAAGGGACTCTGGATGGGACAGTGGTGGCATTGAGGTGACACATCGAGACCCGAGCCCATCAGGACCTCTGCCAGCCTCCCTCTCATGTGGAAGCACTCAGAGGTCTGAGCAAAGCAGCCAAAATGAAACTGTGACCTCCGTGGCGAAGGTAAAAAGTTCAAACCATCGAAAAGCACCACGGAAATAATTCCAGCTGTAAAGAATGAAAATCTGGGCTGACTAAAAATAATTCCCCACTCCCTGCCTCTGGTCTGGTATCCAGTCCCTGCTGCTCTGCCAGAGCCAAAGGATGCTGCTGCAGATCCAAAATCTGTGGGGAAGACTTGGCAGAAAAATGATCCTCAGAAATGAACGGATCATGTCAGTTGCACAGGGCATCTCTAGGTCAATTTCAGGTTTAATACCTCAGACCAGCAAATAAAATCCCACATTCCCAGCATGTACAGAATCACTTTGGTACATACAGAGAGGATTCTTCCTTCTACAGCCCTAATTCTCCATGGTGTGGCCGTCCTGTGTGGCACAGAGGTGTCAGGACACAAATCTCCACTCCTCCCTTTCCTCCTCCCATCAGCTCCAATTTATTGCTTCTCCTCCCCTCACACTCACCTTCAACTTGGCTTCCAACCCTCAGCTCTTTGCTCAGAATTACAGGAGAAATTAGAAGGAGTTGTGTGGTTTGCACAGACCAGCCTTTCCCACACATTTTAAACTATATTTGAAGTTAATTCAGTATAGTTCAGAGAAAAATATTAACTTATTCCAGTCTTGTATCTCAACCTCCTTAGGCAGCTGAGGGAGGTGTGGGGAAGGGCAACACATCTGAGCTGTGATGAAAAGGGAGCTTCCTTGGCAGAAGGGGAGGAAGGGTGGGGGTCCACAGGGTAGAACTGATCTCCACCAACACATCCCTCTTCTGGACTTACTCATCTAAGCCCACCAATGTGTCTGTAAAATACCATTTTCCCTGATGAAGAAACATATGTCAGACTCAAGAATTGATAATTTATTTTGCAGCAGCAGTCAGACAGTCCTTGCTCCCTCTCTGATTGCATCTTCTTCCCTCTAATGATAGAAATTATCAGGAAGCATGATTTCTATCATCTTTAAGGAAAAGAAAAAAAGAAAAAGAAAAAGGGAGGGTGGGGAAGTCTGTGCTCTCCCTGTCCTGGGAGGTGTTCAGGCTCTGATCTTGCAAGACCTCATCACGTGCAGAATTTCAGGAGGAGCTGTATATTGGCAGATTCATTTCCCATTAGCAGATTGCCAGCTATGGTAGGATGCTGCCAACCCATTTTCTCTCCCTGCACACCCTTCCTTTCCTCCCCTTCTGTGCTCCAAAAATCTTCTCTTATGTTTCACAGCAGTGAAATGTTTCCCAAGCTGCTTTACACACAAATCTCCTTGGGCCCAGCAAACCTCACCCTGCACGTTGTACACCCTCAGCTCTAACGCTTTCTCCCAAGGCTTTTCCAGCTGGTTCCTCCAAGCACACTGAGCAGCTTCAGGTCTGCTCAGCCCCTCTCCAGGGCTGTGTTCAGCACAGGAAGGAGCCCCAGAGAGGTTCATGGAGCACCTGAGCTGGGACTGCATCAGGCTGCTCTTCCCACTAGTGTTTCTCCATCTCCACAGGTGGCCTCTCTACCAGCAAGGGCCAAAAAGCATTTCACCAAATTCTTTGTCCCCAGACTGTGATGGCCTCTCCTGAGCAGTTTGCTCATGAGGCCACTATTGACAATTTATGCTCTTCCCAAAGACACAGTGCCAGCAAGTGCCACCCCTGCCTGCTCCTCGCGCTCCCGCACTCCCAAGGTCCCGCTCCCCCTGAAGCTGAGGTTTACCTTGTGCAGCCAGTGCAGGTTCATCTGCTGTCCCACAGCTATGTGACACAGGGCCAGGATCTGGGAGGGAGAAACCAACAGTCACACAGGGGCACATCATCACCCTGAAGGGTTTGGGAGCATGCAGGGACACGCCACCACCCGAGGGGACAACCACCCGAGGCAGGGCAGCCAGCAGGAATGGGGGCAGGATGGGCCAGCAGATCCTCTCCAAAGCCAAGGATGTGGAGGAAAAGGCTTTGCCCTCCAAGGTGCAGGGAGTTCCGAGTCTGGCCCACAGCTCCTGGGGCTGCAGGAAGCAGTGCCTGTGTGTGGCCACCTGAATGGACACCACCCTGAAGGTTCCTGGGATGAAGGGAAACAACTGCCACTTGTGCGTGGAAGTGGAAACTGGGCCACACTGTGGGAAACAAGAGCTGTATTCCTCCTCTGAGGGCATCTTCCTTTTACTTTTGATCATCTAAGACTGAAAACCATCCATTTTTCACTTTTAATTTATGCAACAAAAGGGAAAGGGAAAGAGAAAAAGAGAGAGGGAAAGGGAAAGAGGGAAAGGGAAAGAGGGAAAGGGAAAGAGGGAAAGGGAAAGAGGGAAAGGGAAAGAGGGAAAGGGAAAGAGGGAAAGGGAAAGAGGGAAAGGGAAAGAGGGAAAGGGAAAGAGGGAAAGATACCTTCGGAGGGAAAATTGTTCAACTTGTAGATGGCCTGAGAAGCTCGTGGCTTTGTTAAAGCCAACACACAAACCTCTAAGAAATGGGATTTCATTCTACTCACCAGTAACATTGTAATGTAGGTAAAGCCAGCAGCAGTTGTTACAAGGATTGGAATGGACCAGTCACTCCAATATCCCATTCGGTTATACAAAAACCTGGAAGAGGAGTGGGAAGGACAGATTCAGAAGGGATTCAACACCAGAACAGCTTCCCTAGGGTTAGACAAGACTTTAGAAAACAGATCTTTCAAGAAAAGTGAGAGGCACCAAAAGTACAAATGATAATCCAGTGCTTTAAGCCCTTATGGAAATTAACTGGACAGGGAGAGGCACAGAAACACCCCAGAATTCTTCTTGCAGCTTCTGAGAGTTCAAACCTGACCTGGATTCAAATTTTTCCACTGGATTTTTAGGGAAACAAAACAAAACAAACAAACAAAACAAAAAAACCCAAACATCTCTAAATTGTCTTGGATTAGGGTTGACATTATCTCCCTAAAAACCCTTTGGCACAACAAGGACAGAATGGTTCTGGGGTGGAATCAGCTCATTCAGTGAACTGGCTGGGTTATTTTGTTGCCTTTTTTTTTTTCCCTTACAACAGACAGAAATGCTGCATTACATAAATGTAGGTCAAAGACTCAACCTCCTCCCCAGCATTTAAATCCAGCATCATTCATCAGCCAGAACCTCTGGTCTGTTTAGACAAACTCTGGGGTGATTTTTGGAGCTGTCCTGTGCAGAGCTAGGAGATGGAGTTGATGATAAAATTCAGGATATTGTCTGATTCTAATTCTGTCCAGGAGTAAAGCTCCCCTGTGGGATCTAGAAAGAAAATCCTTGGGCTCAACAGGTATGGCCCATGTTCAGGTTCTGCTCAGGGAGTCAAAGAGCACAAAACCAGGGATCTGCAGGGATTCAGACATGCTGTTAAGAAAAGAGAGGGAAGAAAGGAAAGAGGGCTCCTCTGAAGTCTCTGCTGATGCCACCACCCAGAGCTTCCTTAGCTCTCAGTCCATTTAAGTTTTTGCTCTGATGTCCCTTCCCTGCCCCTCTGAGAGCACCAGGCCTTCATTTGATGTGCAAATGATTGTTTTAAAATGCTGGGTCCATGCAGTTATGAAGCAGATGAGCTTTCTCCAGAACTGAGGAGGAAAACATTTGCTACACAAACTTGCATTTCTGCTCCTGCTCCAGGGGGAGCACAAGCCAGGTTCACAAATTACAGTATCCCCCCCACAGCCTGCCAGAGCCAGAGAGAAGCAGTAGAAACCTTATACAGATCTGAACTATAATGCAATCAAGTGTGGACACCAAAAAGGGAAATGCCAGAAGTAATAAATTAAAAAAATTAATTAATTTAGAGGCACAAAGCACCTTCACTAGCAAGGAGCTCACTGCTATTCAGCCTCAGGGGGAAAAAAAAAAGCTAAAAGCCTGAAGCATGCTGGGCCACAATTTTGTCTTGCCCTTCTAAAGCCCATTTCAATCCTAGAATAGTCCTTACAAGTTGAAATGACCTAACTGCTGCCCAGGCTGCCTGACAGACAGGTAAAAAGATGAAAAACCTCCTCAAGGGTGGTAGAGGGAAAAGGCCCTCAGATGGTTGGATTGAAAAATCTCCCCATAGAGGGTAGTGCAGAGCTGGAAGGAGTCACAGAGAGGGGGGAATTTTCACCCAGGCTTCGAGCTGACCTGCTGCTTCAATGGTCCTCCTTTGAGGGGCTGCCTGGACAGACACCTCCAGCCTTTCTTCACCTGGTGGGACAGGCTGAAGGAGCTCAGTGCAGCTGCCTGCACGTGTCATGGGACAGAGAGTTCCCAAGGATGACCTTTGGAGGACAGGCAGAAGCTCAGCAGCTCCTCACACCACTAACACAGCAATTCTTTCTCCCAGTTCCTCTGAAAGCCCTGGCAGTTACTTCAGTGTGCCATGTCCTGTGCAGACATGCTGTCTGCCCCAAAGAGCCCTTCTTCTCCTCTGGGGGAGCTCCCAGCTTCCCTATTAATCAGAGAGGAAGGCAGCAGGAACAATCAGCAAAGGAACCTTGTCCAAAAACACGGCCCAGAAGTGACAACCGCAGAGGAACAGCAAACGTAGTGTTTCCAAACACCAGGACCTCTCTGTGCCTCAGCAGCAGCAGGTTCACAGCCCTGCTGGGAATAAAATGATGCTTTCAACTCCTTCACACCCTGTCTGGCCCAAAATTGCTCTGTTTTCACAGAGCCCATGCAGCTGTGCTGGAAGGGAAGAGGGCCAGGCTCAGCCTGCACCCAGTGGGAATTATTTCCTCCCCTTGCCTGGAACTGGCATGGCTGTAATTAAAACCTCACCCCGTGCTTTCCTCCTCCTTCCTAGCCTTTCCACAGCTGTTTTCCAGAAACCCTGCTTGACCTCTGGTGCCAGTGTGTGGAACAGAAATCCAACTGGGGTTACAACACTCAAAGAGCACCAACTAATTTTCAGCACTGAATGTCAGTGCCTGAAATGCTGTTTTCCATCCAGAGAGCCTCTTCCAGAACTGTGGAGCACAAGAGGGAATCCTTTCCCAGTGCTGTGCACAATCCAGATGTGCTTCCAGCACCCTAGGTTGCATGGCAGGGACTCTGGGCTGCAGGTAACATCTGGACATGTTAAATCCCAAATGCTTCTTGCATCCAGAGCAGACCTACACATCTCCCATTCCTGCAGGAATATTTGGGGACCCAAAGCTTGACAGCACTGCATCTTTAGTGCCCATTCACAGCATTCCCAGGGCTTTCCTTCATTTCTGCAGGATTAATTTTAGCCCTTTCACAACTTTGAGCTCAGACAGAGTTGGTTTTGCACTGGGGCAGACTTGGAGCAATCACATTCTTTACTAAGGGTATAAATTGAAAAAGAGAGGGCTCCAAAAGACCACTTTAAGAAAGGCATTTTTATCATGCTGCTGTTACAAGTAATCCAGAGCCATGGTGATGGCTTCACTTCTCACAGTGTGAGTGTGAGCAAAGAGAAAAAAATAATTTCCTCCTGGGAGGAGCCAGCTCACATCACCATGTTGGTAAACACTCTCCCTCCTCACACAGCTCCAGCACATAAAGCAGATGATTTATTTAAGGGATCAGCTCCCCACTGTGTTTTAAAATACACTTTACATCTTATGTTTGACAAGAAGATGATGTCAAAGCAGTTTGGTTAGAAGACAGCCCAAGGTGCTGTCAAAATGTTTTAAGATGCTGCCGATAATAAAAGGGAGAATAATTTCCAGCACTGGAGGCAGCTGGCAACACCCTAAATTCCAGCACATCCCACTGCAAAGCTCCTTTTCAGCTTCTTCCAACTTCGTATAATATTTTCCACACCCATGTGCTTCAGGCTGAATTTTTGCCATGGATATTTTGTGGAATAGTTGCAGCCAAATTGCTCAGTCACTTCCAAACCCAGCCAACCAGAGAGATAAACAAACAAAAACCCAGCCGAGATGTGAGGCCACCTTACACCTACACATGGACCAGACAAAAACAGCTCAGTGATGGCAACCAAATTTCCTAAGGGAAGCTCTACTCACCAGTTGATTTCATTGTAGTCATTGTGAACTTCCCACCAGAAGTAAAACCAGACCAGGGTGAGGAAGAAGGATGAGGTGAGGATGAGGAACCAGAGGCGCTCCCACTGCGAGGAAAAGAGAAATCAGTGTTGATATGATCCCATTTGAGACTGAGTGGAGTAAACAGGCATTTCCAAGGGCAGATTTCACACCTTTGCTCCCTGGGAGATGCAACCCTGTTCCCCAGGTCTGGGCAGAGAGGTCATTTATGTAGATTCATCTTATGGAGGGCTGGAAGAGCATTTCTCCAGCTGTCAGGAAAGAGGGAACATTTCTGGATATGGAGTTGGGGTTTTGTTTGGTGAGAGGTTTTTTGTTGGTGGTTGTTTAGGTGGGATTTTTTTGGAGGCAATTGTTTAATTAACTTTTCCATTCTCATGCATCTTCCCCTCCCTTGGTTTGGCTCTGCAGCATCTGAGCACCTTGTGGGAAGGAATAAGGAGTGGGAACATCCCTAATCAGCATCGTTATCACATGGTGAAGATTACACAGCTCATTAGGAATATTCCTACTCTTTATTCCTTCCCCTGAGGTGCTCAGATCCTGCAGAGCCAAACCACCCATCCCCAATACTTATTCTTACCACCACCACCACCACATATTTTAAGTGTTTTGCAAATAGACCACACCAGCACCAGCATTCAGCTTTCATGAACATTTCAAATTCTACTCAAGACACAAAACAAATCCCTCAAATAAATCTGTTCAATGTCCCTGTCCCAATACCACAGGTAAAATCCTACACCACAAGAACATCAATCTGTGTCTTCAAACTGTCCCTCACCAGCACCATTTCCACATGCTCCTGGTTAATTTTATTCCTTGTCCTTAAACAGTCCACACATGTTTTCATTTCAACGAGGAAAACACTGAAATAAATTCCACATGGAAAATATTCCAGTGAATCCTCTCTTCCCACAATGAGCAAGGAAGGATGAAAACTGTAAAAGACTATGAGCAACTCTACCACTGTAATTCCCTTCCAGACCCCGAGCACACATTGATCTTTTCAGAAAATGCTCTTTTTCTCTGGTGAACTCTCCTGAGTTTTTAATTATGCAAAACAATGTAACCAACACAGTGACAACAGAAACACTAAAAACTACTAATCCTTGCCTGTGTTTCCATGCTAAGGACTCAAGTTATCTACTTAACTGTGTGTTGACTATTTTGCATCATGCATCACCCTGGATACCAATTCTGTGATACACAGCTCCTCCTTGTATTCTCCATCATCGAAAAAAAAGCGAAAAGAAAGCAATAAAAAGGGTTGGAATTATTTCATTTTTGCTGTGCCAAAAATTATGTTTTCTGCTAGAAACTCCAAATTCTTGGCTGTATAACCCAAATCAAGACACCCAATTTTGCCCAGAGAAGCTGTGGCTGCCCCATCCCTGGAAGTGTTCCAAAGGTTGGACAGGGCTTGGGACAGTGGGAGTGGCAGGGGTGGCACTGGATGGGCTTTAAGGTCCCTTCCAATCTAAACCATTTCCCTCCTTCTGGATGCCTTCCAGTCTGCACATCTCCAAGACTTCAAACCTCACTTTCCCCATTGTTTGTTGGGATTTTCTTTCCCCCTTGCACATAGAAGTTAAATATTGGTTATATTCCCACATATATTTGGGGCTTTCCAAGGCAAGTGAGGTTTTTATGCACCTTTTATGCTGAAGACCAACACTGCTACAAAAATCCCACCCTCCAGCTCTTTAAAGGTCACTCTGGTCTGAGCTTTGCTGATATTCATGCACTGGATGACACTGATGTGATAAACAAGCCAAGGAAAACATTTCAAAACCTTTGAGCTTTTTTTCCCCATATCTATATGAACATAATTTCCCCCCTTATTCACATGCAAGCAGCAGAGCTTGTGGCAAGCTCTCCAAAAGCTATTTTGGGTCTGTCCTTGAGGGTGCCCTTGCCATGCCTTGCTGGTTTTGTGAAAAGCCAGGCAAATTCCTCTATCTCAAGGCATCCTTGATCCTGTAAATTCAGGCACAGTCCTGGGTGGGCTTTCAGAAGAACACAGAATTATTTTAACTGTTGGAANGAAAAGAACTCTAAGATCATCAATCTCAACCACAGAATATAATTAATATTCTTCATATTATATATTAAGAGTAATATAATTAATATTTTTATAGTGACNATTTTAACTGTTGGAAGGGATCTTTAAGGTCCCTTCCAATCATTCTCTGATTCAGTGATCAACAGACACAATCAGAAGAGCCCCAAAAGGAAATTAATAAAGACAGAGACATTTTACTCAGTTGTAGTTTGCCAGATTTAAAATTTTTTATTAAAATCACAGCATCTTTAATGATAAATCAATCAGTGTTTCACACACATTCTCCACCCCTTCTGTACATCCCCAATCCCTAACCCCATGCCAGGTGGGAGCAAAACCAATTCTAGGTTAAGGGGTTTTGGGGAAAAAAAAAAAACCAAACCACAAATTCAAGGAATTTGCCACAGAAAAGTCAATGTTTGTTTCATCTGTGACTCTGGCTCATGGATTTTACCCATTCTTGTGCTGGAAGATTTAATCTTATTTAGAACAGTGCTGAAATTCGTATCACAGGGGACAGATTTTCCAATTTAGGGATTAGTTTTGGTTAACTGAAGTCTCTGCCAGTCTCTTTTGCTGCAACTCCCAAGCCAGACAAAGCATTATTTACTGCAGTGGCACAGGAAAGCAGAGAGGCTCAGGAAGTTTATTTTATTTATTGTAAAATCTGGAGGAGACATTATGAAGTTTAACTATACACACACTCCCACCAACCCCTCCTACAAGGACTTTCTCAATTTAGGCAACCTTCCTATATTAGAAACAAGAATTTCTCACCTATTTCATTCCAGATGATCATACATATGCTGGGAGACACCTCCCAGCATGGTACCATTTATGAGCTAAAGAAATCCTTTGACCAGGAAATCCAGGCTTTCTTTAAAAAGTTTCTTTAGAGGAGGTTCCCTAGAAATTGATCCTCTGCCAAAACCAACCTGCAGAGCCAATACAGGTTTAGCCTCTGCCCTGCTCAGGTGAGACCCCACCTGCAGAGCTGCCCCAGCCTTGGGGCCAACAGCAGGAGGACGTGGAGCTGCTGCAGAGAGTCCAAAGGAGGTCCTGGAGCTGCTCCAGGGCTGGAGCCCCTCTGCTCTGCAGCCAGGCTGGGAGAGCTGGGGGTGCTCACCTGCAGAGGAGAAGGCTCCAGGGAGAGCTCAGAGCCCCTTGCAGGGCATAAAGGGGCTCCAGGAGAGCTGGAGAGGGACTGGGGACAAGGGATGGAGGGACAGGACATAGGGAATTGCTTCCCACTGCCAGAGGGCAGGGCTGGCTGGGATATTGGGAGGGAATTCCTGGCTGTGAGGGTGGTGAGGCCCTGGCACAGGTTGGCCAGAGAAGCTGTGACTGCCCCTGGATCCCTGAAATTGTCCAAGGCCAGGCTGGACAGAGCTTGGAGCACCCTGGAATAGTGGGACTGGACGGGCTTTAAGGTCCCTTCCAACCCAAACCATTCTACAAATCTGTGGATTTGTCTGCCAGACCTGTTCTGTGCTGAATTACAGCCCAATTCCCTGCTAAACACAACACAATTCTAGAGAATTCCAGAGAAGTCACATTCTTGTCCATTTGATATCTACTTGATGATTCCTTATCAAGCCTTTAAATCACTAAATTACCCATTTTCTTCCCATACAGCAGATCAGCACTGTATCAGGATTCAGAGTGTGCTTTGGATTTAGAACAGAGACGCAACGTTTAAGATCTTAAAAGTCAAGACTGCCCAGGGTGAGACTGCATTGATCTGAAGTGGTTATCACTGCTTTCACATGTGCCCCTCTTCCTGATGTTTAAATATTTTAATAGGATTATTAATCATAGAATTAGAAAGGCTAGAAAAGAACTCTAAGATCATCAATCTCAACCACAGAATATAATTAATATTCTTCATATTATATATTAAGAGTAATATAATTAATATTTTTATAGTGACAGAGTATATAAATAAATTCAATATATTTATAATTAACATTGATTTAAATTACATAATTAAGCTGGCACTATCAGAAGTCTGTCCCAAACCCTGCCTGGGGCCTGCAGGCAAAACAGAGGGTTCAACACATGAGACCACATTAATTTCCTTATTTGCTACCACATACATTCCCCAAGTTTGCTGAAATGCTGCACCATGAGCTCAGCTGCCCCCTCACTCTTCCTTTGGACCCAGCTGGAGAATCAGGGGCAGCACAACACTCTTGGCTCAAGGTCTGCTCCATGAAAGCCAAGAAAATCCAAGGCCAGAGCCAGCTAATTCCCTGACAGACCATGGAGCCAACAGAACAGAAGAATTCAGCTCCACTGAAGCTGCTGGAGTCACCCCAGTTGACACCAGTTCTGAAATGCCATCCTGCACCTGTGCTGGCTGCTGGAGTCCTTGACAGCTCATCCCAAGCAGGATTAGCATCCCTGACATCCACCTACATCTCCCAGTCTGGGGATGAAACAGCAGAACCTCTTCCTAAGCAATCCCATACCTCCAGCCTCCTTCTTGGCAGCCAGAATCCACAAAGAGTTTCAAAAGGAACTGGAAAGAGAGAAGCTTGCCTTGAACTGGGAATGGGTCTGAGGAAATGGGCTGGATTAGGGCTCCATTCCCACACGGATGAGCTCATAGCAAACATTCCATCAATGTGGGTGAAGCTGGGCCCCTTCCAACGTGTGCATCCACAGGAGCTTTCCTGTGAGGGAACTCAAATGTCACTGCTGGAGTGGGCTGCAGTTCATCCCAGTACAGCTCAGATGGGGCCAGATGGATTTTACATTCCCTCCTGGATCCACATCCAAGTGTGAGGATTGTGCTGTGCTCATGTCAAACCTGCTGTGCCCAAAGCTCTCCCAGAGCAGCTGAAACCACAGCAGACTCCACCTAAAGAATCCTCCTAAATAATCCCCCTTAAATACAGGGAGAAGGGCTGCAGGTAATTGGAATTGAGGAGATCCACCTCAGAGCAGATGGATCTTCCTCATTAAAAGATATTTTCTTTTAAAAGACTGAGAACCGGAGAACATTAACAGCTTGGAGCAACTGGTCTGGTGGAAGTTGTCCCTGCCCATGGCAGAGGTTGGAACAAGATGTTCCCCCTCAAGTCTCTTCCAATCTAAACCATTCCAGGGTTCTGTGAATTTTATAAGGAGCAACCACTGAGACCTAAAGTTGTGCAGAAGTTTAAGTCAGATGAGTGCAGCAATTTGGCATACTTTCTATTTAAAAAAAAAAAAAGGAAAGTAGAGGGAAAAAGGGAAAAGAGGAGGAAA
>VZRX01024107.1:132876-147684 GCA_013398075.1 Notiomystis cincta | reverse complement strand
GGGGAAGTGGGAGGAGGAAGCTGACCCTCTTGTTTCTGGAGCTGCCAGTCATCCACCACAAAAAGGCTCTTATTCAAGCCAAAGTGCCTCTGGGAATTCATGGCTTTCCGTCCCTGTGGAGGACCCTACCCATCCTCTGTCTCCTGAGCACAGTGAACCTCCTGTTCATTCATTAAAAATAATTAAATAACTTAATAAAAACCAAACTAGAACAGGAAGAAGCTTTTTAACAGTGTCTTCCCCCTTCTCTCCCCCTTCTATTTTTTTAATCAGAAAAATTCCAGTTTTGAAAAACAGAAGCCTTTTACAGAAAATCTAATATTTTAAAGCAATTTCTTACTGAAGGGCATCTTGGCCTGAGGATGGAATTTCTGCTGAGAGGAAACTGGAAGGAGACTGAGCCCTCCCAACAATCTGTCAGCACATTGGGCAGGGCATGTACAAACAGATGGAAAACAACAGCACGTGGATCTGACCACACAGACAAACAAAATCCAGTTTGGGCATCTTCCTCCAGCTCCATACTGTAAATCTCCCTGCTGGAAGTTTTATGTGCACACAACATTCAGAGATATCCAATACAACCACACCCTCAAACTTGGAAACGCAACAAGGCCTAAAAGGTGTTTTACCTCCCTGCAGTGCACACCATCCTTGTGTCCCTAAATATCCACCAGCCCAGGGACCTGTCTTGAGCACATAAATGGTTCTTTGGGGGGATCAAGGCCACGCAGTCCTGAACAATTGCTCAGGAGCAAATCCTAGACTTGGGCTCGGACTGGAGCACCACCATCATCACTCAAGTGTGTTTTCAGATCATTTAATTCACTCCTGGATCCAAGGAAGACTCTATTAAGGAGTCTGCACTCCACTATTTCCTGGCATTTTCAAGAATCAATTTGCTGCAGGCATTTATCAGTATTAGCTTGGAGAGGAAAGGAGGAGAGTTAATATTTATCCAGTGAATACAAAGGAAAAACTGACGGTGCAATTTCTCATTTCGGGATTACCCAATCAGACCTCATCCAAACAAAAAAAATATTATCTTCAAGCAAGTTATTAAATCATCTCTGAGGATGAAAGATGACTCCATCTCCCAACAGAACCAGAAACTGAGGATCACCAAGAACAAATGTCAGCTGGAGCGTTTTGTCAATGAGAACAACGCTTCAAGTCCTAAGGAGAAGTTACAAATTTTCATTACAAACTCGCAGTGTGTGAATGCAGAGTCCTTAAAGCAGTGGCTTGTTCTGAATTCCCATCCTCCTCAGGCTTCTGCTCCAGGGTTTCCCCATCACTTTCATGGGGAAAAACTTCCCTACTGTCCAACTGGAATTTCACTTGATGCAGGTTATGCCCATTGCCTCTTGCCAAGAGTCATCTTGGCTCCAGTTCTCAAGGCCAGGTTGGACACAGCTTGGAGCAACCTGGTCCAGTGGAAGGTGTCCCTGCCATGGCAGGGGGTTGGAATGGGATGATCCTCAAGGTCCCTTCCAACCCGAAAAAATGATGATTCTGTGACCTTCTCTACAGTCATTCCTTAGTTGCTGAGAGCAGCAAAATCCCCTCTTCCCACCTCCAGCTGCACAACCCCAGCCCTCAGTCCCTCCTCCTCTGACCCTGGCTCCTGTTCCAAACAGTTTGGTGGCCCCAGTGGGTTCCCTTCTGTCTGTTCTAAGCCTGCCATGGTTAGGGAGCCCTGAGTGCTCTGATGTGATCCCTCAAGAGGAAAACCCACATCCGGCATTATCATTGTTAGAGCCCAGGGTGCAATCAGCCTTCACTGCCAAAAGTACATCCAGCAGCTCAATCTCGCATTGCAGAGGGACAGAACTAATGGAAAGCACCTCACACTCCAAGGATTTGAAGCATTTAAGTAAGCAGATCAATACACTTGACTAGCAAATGTTGGCCTAACAGAGCTCATGCACATCTGGAGCAGAACTGAGGCGCCTGGGCTGAAATTCCCTCACCTTGATGGGCTGCAGAGGGATCAGGCTTTCATCCCTCTCTTGGATTGAAGGTTCAGGAACCCGAGAGAGCAGGAGGAGCCTGCAGGACTCCACAGTGCATCAGGCAGCTCCCACAGGACTTTGTAACCTGCCTGAAGGCTTTGTTTTCTCTCCATCCAACAACCACAACCATCTGGTGCAAAGTTCTGCTTGAACATCTCCTCCACCCTCTTGCTTTTTAATCCTCATCCTCAACTTTCTGCCTTCCCCTTGTCTTAGCTTAGTGCTTCAAACTTTATAAGCAATGGGACTTTCCTCATTTGCTACAGCATGCTCCAGGCAGGAAAGGGACTGACTGGAAGGAGAAATTTGAGAGCACAACCATTTTGAGCCATTCTGGTCACTTCAGAAACACTGCCAAGGTTTTTTACTCCTCGTAACATGCTGTGGTCTTGCATAAGAGGCCAATCATTATAGAAATGGGAAGAAAAAGAAGGAAATTGGGTCTGACAGACAATGGGTCTGAAGTAAGGAGCAAAGAAAAGAAAATCCTGCTGCTCTGGCTGCTGAGACTTCCACACTTAACCAGATACTTCCTAAAGCACATGTCAGGCACATCTTGTTTGATTATTGCAAAGACTGGGCTAATGGCTCTCTGCACACCTTGTTAGAAAAGGCCATGAATGAGATTTCTGAGCTGTGACACGCTCCATTTACAATTCCATTTAGCAGGTCACGGAAAGTGGCGGAGAACATATTCCTGAAATAGGTGTTCCTGCTGGGGCTGCTGGAGGTGAACTGCAGCTCTACAGATGCAACTAAAAGAGAGCCAAATCTCTAAAAATATCATTGTTACACTTTGTAAAACACCTCCAGCTCCCAGCCTCCAAAAACACAACCAGGAAGGGTAGGGCTGATTCCCTCCAGGCTCCAGGGCTTGCAAAGCTGGGAGCAATCAGACAGTTTTCCTTTCCTGTACAGAAAGGAGAAGGATAAAGGGATCCAAACAGAGGGATAACCCACACCTGCCTGCCCCTCCCTCCCCACACACTCTGCCAGAGTTTCTCTCCAGGTGTCCATCACCCTACAGAGGCAGCATTTCACACTGCATCCCCAGCATTCATCACAAAAACCACTGGCAACCCTCGATGGCACTGAGATGGGAATTCCTGTGCTGTTCCAGACACGGAGCACAGCTGGAGCCAGGGCTCTTCCAGGCTATTAGAGGCCCCTGGGGACTTTCAGCAGCAATAATCATGTTCTGGACCAGCTCTGCCTCCAACAATCACATCCTCCCTCTTTCATTCAAGGCGGAGGTAAATAAAAATCCCTGGAGGAGCCTCTGATTCATGAGGAAACAGAAGAGAGTGATATGGGATCCCCAGTCTATCCCCCACAGCTTTACTTCCATAGCTCCTGATAATGTGGTTTTAACCTGGATTTTGTCCAGCCAACATAACCAGTGCTTCTGGACAAACTCATGGAATGATCCAAGTATTCCAAACCCATTCCTGATGCTAACAATGCACCAGAATCTCCTTTTTTACCAAACACTTTGCATACTTGGAGGGCAAGGGGAGACAGCTATTTTTTCCAGACTAAATAGGTCCAGATTTTTCAGTTTTTACTGATGAGGCTCATCTAGGGAAGAAATAAAAATACAGCCCATGGTTCTTGCAGAGACCAACAGGCTGAGGTCCAGGGCCTGCCTGAAATGGGGAACCTTGCTGGGCACAGCATCACTGCTGAGCTCTCATCAGCATCAAGCAGCAGGAGGATTTCATCCTCAGTGCCTCCTGAGGGTGTTATTCCTGCTAACTCATCCCAGTCTCCTGACAGTCCTTTGCAAAGGCACATGATGTTGTCGACCTGCATTCAGCTGATGGTTCACTTTAATTAAAGCAGCAGCAACCTGGGGCAAGGGGGTTAAGATTAAAAACAGCTTTAATAAAAGCAGGCTCAATAAAAAAAAAAAAGGACTATATAATCTACCTAAGAAAACAGCCAATGAAGGCTGTTAAAGGTAATGTCCTCACTATTATATTTTACTCAAGAAATCCCTGAAAAAAAAAATTATCAGCAGAAGGAACATTTTGTGCATATCCTGGGGGTTTTGGAAGGTGTTTCCTTAATGGTGAACATCTGGCTCCAGGTGGAAATAGGACATTTGGGCCCTATACCAGGCCTAGCAAAGATTGCAGTCTCTAAAAACCCTCAGCAAAGCTGTGCCCCAACTGCCCTGCAGCTCAATGGATCACTCAGTGCCAGGGGAAAGCTCCACATTTGCCTTTGCTGATTCTATTTCTGTCCTGGCCCCAAACTGCTTTTGCCATTTGTCCAGCTCAGGCTCAGATGTGCCTCCGGCTCTCTCCTGTTGGGTTTATGAGTTTAGTAAGCACAGCTTTATATAGGAAGAACAGTGGATGAGAGAAATCCTGAATATTTATCCCTACTTAAAGAGAATTACTGCATTTCAGAATTGTTTAGAGGAATTCTGTTGTAAAATGTTCTATAAAATATCCTAAATAATCTGTCAGAGATGTCAGATAGATTGAAGGGCAAATAATTGGACTGGGAGAAGAAACAGAAGTAGGTTTATTCCTTGGACAAGTTTTCCCTTGCATCTTACCCTTGGCACCAAATATCTGCAAGACAAGTTCTAAAAATACTATTTTGTCACGATGCTTGGCACAAAATAAACAAAAACAAACCAAGGATTTCTGTGCTGGTTGAAAGGGCAAGAGCATCACCAGCCAGTGATGGAAGACAAAATCCTGACAGGAAAGAGGCAGTGGGTGCCATTCTTGGAATCAATATCCACTTTCCTGGATTACACCCTGAGTCAGACCCAGTTTGGGTCTAGGAAAGCCCTGCTTTGTATGACCAACAAAGCCAGCCTGTGGTGCTGCCACAGTAGGGGACATCTGCCCTTCCCAAGGTCTCCCTCGTGTCACAGGGGTCACTCTGGTGTGGCTGCAGAGTGCTCACAGCAGCACATGCACGAGGACAAAGATAAACCAGGAGCATCAACATCAAAAGGCAAACCAGAACATTTCCCACGTGGAAACCCACACAGGTTCTTTCTTCTCTCTCCGTTAGTGGCATAAGTGACAGAAAATGACATCTTAAAAAGGCATTTGCAAGGGTTGATCATCCAGCAATTCTGCCTGAAGGGTCAGCTGGTCTCCAGCTGAGGACAGCAGCAAGGAAAATGCTAAAGCAGTAGGTGTCTAAATGCTTTTGTTATTCAGAAACCACTGGGAGGCACAAAAATGAGGACTAAAATAAGAAAAATTTATAGGCTAATAAAAGCTGCAGCAAAGAAATGAAAGGTCTGACTTACACAAGGTCCCCTTCCCACTTCCCAGCAGCTCTGACACATCACACTCACATCACTGGTGTTCCAAGTGGGCATTTTCTGTGATGTTTATAAGTTCTGGCATGGCAAAGTTGAATTATGTAACAACAACTCTGCCATGCGTGTCTAGACAGGAGCCAGGAGGTTCCCCTGCAGCTATTTCCTCTCAGTACCCGTCACCATGGCTAAAAGGCAAGCAGCCAACTTGCAGACAAGAGAAACAAGTTGTTACCATCCTGTTTTAAGCAGGACCAAGTCTCACTGCTCTGCTGAAAACCTGAAACGCCTCAGTGCATGTGCTGGAAAAGGTTCTGCAACTGCTTCATCTCCTGCTGCTTCCCGGGCCAGGGCAGCACCTGAACGGTGCCAAGCTCAAAAGAGGGGCTCTGCCCATTTAAATCTGTTTTATTCCTCTTCTTTTTAAGCTGAAGCATCTGCAGTAAAAACACAAAGACAGGCTTTGAGCAAGAGACATGGCCAGGGAGATGAGGAGTTCCTAAGGGAGGAGCATTCCTGAGTCGCCTTTCCAGAATGAGAGCAAATTTAACATTTCATAGAACCATAGAATGGTTTGAGATGGAACAGACCATGGGCAGAGACACCTTCCACTGTCCCAGGGTGCTCCAAGCCCCATCCAGCCTGGCCTTGGACACTGCCAGGGATCCAGGGGCAGCCACAACTTCTCTGGGCACCCTGTGCCAGGGCCTCACCACCCCCACAGCCAGGAATTCCTTCCCAATATCCCATCCATCCCTGCTCTCTGGCAGTGAGAAGCCATTCTCCCTTGTCCTGTCCCTCCATCCTTTGTCCCCAGTTCCTCTCCAGCTCTCCTGGAGCCCCTTCAGGACCTGCAAGGGGCTCTGAGCTCTCCCTGGAGCCTTCCCTTCTGCAGGTGATCCCCCCAACTCTCCCAGCCTGGCTCCAGAGCAGAGGGGCTGCAGCCCTGCAGCAGCTCCTGGGCTTCCTCTAGACTCTCTCCAGCAGCTCCATATCCTCCTGCTGTTGGCCCCAAGGGTGGGGCAGCTCTGCAGGTGAGGTCTCACCTGAGCAGGGCACAGGGCCAGAATCTCCCCTCCCCTGCTACCCACACTGTGGGATGAGCCCAGGAATCTCTGCTGGGATGCCCAGTGAGTGCCCTTGGAAGCAAAACAGAGCCCCGGATGGCTGCACTTTGGAGAGAAAACTCAGTTCATTTCCTTGCCACAAAATCGTTTCCATTTCCAGAAAAGGCATTTTAATCGGCCCACATTCTCAACTCTGTGGAAATGGGAATAATTATCCCTCTCATCAAGAGCTGCACACTGATTAAAGCGCCTCCAATGGAAGGTGGTACAGAAATAGCAAATCTGCCAAACTGCTGCTCCTGCACCTTGCTGCACTCCAGAGTTTGTCAAAGCAGCAGCACAGCCAGCCTGACTTTCTACTCCCCTTTCAGAGGACAACCTGGAGAGGGCATTTTCTGGATGTTCAAAAAAGCTCACACTGAAAATAACCCAAAGCTCAAAGTTTTTCCTACTCCATCACCCACTGATTGTACAACATGCCAGGAAAAAAGTGCTAATCCTGCAGCTCTTCCACGTGACTCTGGACAATGTGGATGAGCAAACTGCTCTCAAACCATCTCTTTGCATAACCCAACGTGGGATTCAGCAAGTTGGAGTTAAAGTCCCTGTGGTGGCCAGGAGATGGATGAACCAGCTCAAGGAAGAATTCAGGTAAAGAATTCCCACCAGTTTGCAGCCTGGAATTTCACAGACAATGGAAAACGTGGCCTTTGGCTTCTCATCTGGGATAGATGCTAATAAAAAAATATTTCCAAGCACATGAATAGCTCATGGCATGGGCACTGCCCAGAGTGTCAACAGTGTCATCCCAAAAGGAACCTTTATCCCAACCACACAACTTCTTTCCTGCTTCTGGAAGAGGCTGTGGCCCAAAATGAGGCACAGCCTGTGTCATACCAAGGTACAACACCTGCATTCAATGATCCTTCTCCACCTTTCTCATGGAGCAAAGCAGCTCTTCAATCTATTCCTTGGGAGGGAACCTTGGCAGACATCAAAATGCTCTAAAGGCTGCTGACCACACTCAGAACCAATTTTTTCTCTTCCTTCTCTGTTCAGATCATGGCAAACATCTTGGACCTGAATGAATGTGAGATAAATGCATAGCAAAGAAAAAAATTTAATTTTACAATAATTTAATTTTTACCTGCCCTGCACAGAAAGCTTTCCAACCCACTTCTCTCCTTCTTCTTGCAAGAGCAAAACTGCTTGTGCAGCAAAACCCACAGCAGGAAAGTCACCTGCAGAGTCACTGCAAAGTCATCTGTCACCTCTATGAGCTTTGTCATCAAAATCCCTAAACACAGGCTTGTACCACTGAGAAAGGGAATTTTGGGGAGGAGTGGCCTTGAACTTATTCTGCCTTTGGCTGGGTTTTCTCAGTGCATCTCAGAGCATCAAAGTTGCTCCAGTGAGAAGCAGCTGGTGAGAAAAAAGTCTAATTTTTCAATCAACAGCTAAAGCAGCCATGGTTCTTAATGATGACTAATTATATCAAGGCACATTTGGTATGAGACACCTGTTTATTTCTGAAAATGAAAATACAGCCTGCATTGCCTACACAAAGCACAGGAAAAGTAAAAACTGATTTATCAACCCACTTGAGGGTATCAACTGTCTGCCTGCAGGACACCCACCCCAAAAAATCCAGTCCTTTGTCACAGGAAATATCTGAATTATCCACGGCTCCCATTTCAGAGGGACTGATGGAATTTCTAAATATAGCACGTGCTAAGCCATATTTCCGATTTTTTTTATAGCCTCTTCAGCAGCCTGGTTATAACTGCTCCAGGATCTGCTGAGAGAATATCAGGAGTATTGCACAGAGATCCATAAGGACTCTCTGTTCCTTCCTCTCCAAAGGCAGGCCAGGAAGCTCAGAGGTAGGAGGTGCATCTGCTGTTTCAGCCCACGAGCTCCAGAGGAACCTTGCCTTGGATTTACTCCAGCACCAAACAGGCTGCAAGAGGAACCAGGAAAAAAGGAAAAGCAACAGCTCAAAAGCCAAGCAGAAACAGACTCCCTGAGGGATGTGATCTTTTACATTTTCTTGCTGCATTTAATACCCAAACCCAGCTGATTTTTTCCTTAACTGTCTCATCACTGGGGGTATTTCCCAAAGCATCTCCTGGCTGAGGCCAGCAGCTCTGGGAGCAACACAAAGGATGGAGAGGACAAAAACAACCATGCCTGACATTAAAACATTTTTTTTCCCCCACCACACGAATCTTTGATGAGCAAAGCTTTCCTACCAATTGTTCATCCATCAAAGAAACAACATCAGAACTCATCTTCTCCAGCCTAGGCCCATTCCTCCAAAACATCCTGCCTAAAGCAATGACTACACTATGCCAGAGTGAAAAAAATCCTAAAAAAATAATAAAAGCAGTGTCAATAAATCTCCTGGCAGCAGGTTGTGGCCACAAGCCAACCTGATTTACAGCTGAGTTCATAGGAGGCAAGAGACAGGAAAAAGATGGAATATGCCCCCTCCCAACCTCAAATTAGGAAGCCACAGGGAGAACTGCATATGGATGTTGGCATTCCCAGCAGGAGAATGGTTGCCAAAAGCAGGCACAAAACCATCCAGTTTGGCCAAGTCTCCAATAGAACAGATCTGGACCATTTACAGGAGCAGACTGAGCCTGAGGTCACTTATATGATCCTTAAAAAATTAGTTTGGAGCATGTTCAGGGAAGGGAACAGAACTGGGAAGGGGCTGGAGCTTCAGGAGAGGCTGAGGGAGCTGGGAAAGGGGCTCAGCCTGGAGAAAAGGAGGCTCAGGGGGGACCTTTAGACACTCTGGGGGTTTTGTCTGGAGAATCTTGTCCAGAAGTTTGGGCTCTGATGCTTTCTCCTCACACACCACTTGCATTAGAAGGTCTCCAGCAGAAAATCTGGACTTCAGAGGAACCAGAAGATTTATTTCTGTGGCCAAGTCTTTTTCTTCTTGATGTGCTGCATGCTGAGTGCAAAACTGAGTTATTAACATGCAGTGCTCCCAGTTCACAGAGCTGATGCATGTGGGAAACCACCAGACATGGCAGCTGCCTGAGGTCGTGCAGGAATATGAAATAAATCTGACAGAATCAAACAGTAGCTCAGAGAAGGTTGAACTCTGTTTCTTGCTGGCAGGTATTTAAAAAAAAGGAAATAAACCTTATCAGAAGTACCTTGTCAAAACTATGGCCTGTGGTACACAAAAAAATGTTTCTAAAAACAACCAAAGGGGAAGAAAAAAACAAACAGAAAATAAACCAACCAAACAGAAACCTAAAAACCCCACAAACCAAACCTCAAAAAACACCAGTTACAGGCTTGGAATCGGCAGGGTGCACAAATAGAATTGTCTGGGTTGGAAAATCCAGTTCCAAACCCCTGCTATGGGGCAGAGGTGTTGGAAAACAACTCATATCACCACTGGACAGCACAATTCCCCCATCAAGAGCAATCAGACAAGTTATTCCTGGGCTGCAGCCATGGATTCAGGACACAGCAGCACCCTGGGAACAAATCAGGTGGTGCCAAATGGGATAAACCAGCCCATAAATGCAGTTGCACCTTAGATGCTATTGAGCTTAATAAACTGCTCTTAAATTATTAGGTCTGGCCTGATGTAATATCCCTGGCCTGCCTTGAGCAACAATCTATAGGTTTATTGGATTATAAATTAGAGTCAACAACTCAAGCAGGGTACAAATTAAAGATGTGCTTTGGGAGCAGAATTACCATAATGCCATAAACAGTGACACACTGCATCTCCCTTCTCTCATTCTTCAGTACATCGAGGCTGTGCTTTAATTTTGCAACAAGAATCCTGCAGCTTGTGCATCTTCCCTCCAACAACATCTTTTTTAACCAAATTATTTTTCTCTTCTGGCTGAGAACACTGGGACCAGCACCCCCAGGTCCAGCAGCTTTCCAGCCACCCATCCCCAATCCCAGAGCACTGTGGTGACTCAAGGGCATTGGACTTGTTGATCCTCATCCCATCAGGCTCAATCCATGGATTCAGCCTGCCCAGATCCTTCCACAGAGAATTCCTGCCCTCGACATTCCCACCCAGCCTAGGCCTGGGAACTGAGGGTGCCCTTGATCCCCTCATGCAGATCATGGATATTAAACAGGGCTGGCTCCAATCCTGAGCCCTGGAGGGCACCTCTGCTCTCCAGTTTTTTACCCGCTAAATAAGCCAGGAGCAGCCACTTTCTCTTGGGAAAGGCTGTGAGAAGCTTTCCTGAAGCCCAAATGGGAAAATCTCCAGTCATCCTGTGGAGCTCACACAGCTTCCTTTTGTCTCCTGAGGACACAGCAGTGTTTGGACACGTGGCAGACACTGGGCAGAGATTCAGGACTTGGTTAGTCCATAGCTCAGCCAGCTTCTGCACCTTTTCCAAGCCCTCCCAGGAATTCAGCTGATCCAGTCTCTACCACCTCAGGTACCTGCTCTTTCAGCCCAATTTTGCATTCCTCAATGTTGTTTTTTTTAGTGTAACATACTCAAAGAAAACACCTCAGCTTTTTCCAAAGGTGAGCCATCATCAGATGCTCCGGGGGAAAGTCACAGAGAGGCCACAGGAATCAATAGATCTCTATCAAGGCTCAGGGAGCAGCCAATAAGTAACAAGAGCATCTTGGAAACAGCTGGATTGAACATCCCTGGACACAGAGTGAGGCCAGGGAAAGCCAACCTGCCAGTAAAACACTCGGATTTCCCCTAAAAATCACTATCAGCAAGTTTTTCTAGAGAAATCATTACAACCAACAACTTCACACAACATCTAAGCATCAACATTTTTTTTTCCCCCTATCCTGCAGATCAGAAACAGGGAAACGAAGTTAAATCTGGAATTTTTCAGGGGTTCACAGCCATCTCTCTGCCTGTAAAAGGCATAATACTCTTTGTGAACCCTGAAAACAATTAAAAATATTTCCCACTCAGGTTGAGGCCACTACCGGGTCCTGCACTTGTTACAGACAAAAATGATTGCATCAGGATAACCCAACCTATTCCATTTTCCTCACCAGCCTTTTCTCCTTGTCCCTCCAGGAAAAGCAGCATTTCCAAGAGGAGACTGATCTGGATAAGTTGGTTTTCAATATTCACAAAGCCTCTGAAGAGATAAACAGTGACCCTGAGTTTGTCTTTCATGCTCAGAGACTGCAAAACCAAAGCCTCTATTCACAGACAGCAAATCAATCCTGACACCCTCTCCAGACCTCTGAGAAAATTAAAATCATTTTTAAACCCCAGCAAACTCTGACATCTGGAATTTGACTGCAACAGGACCCCGAGGAGGATAAATAGCTGCAATTTTGCAGGCAGCAGTGACAACACACAGCTACAGAGGACTCCTTTCCTACCACTGGAAATCATTAAATTCATATTTAAATCACCCTCCTCCCACCACTCAATTATATGAAGGCAAATCCACTGTAGAAAGTTCTACCAAATAAAAGCAGCAGCCAAACACACAAGGAGCACATGATTTATTTCACAAGCTTTCTCACCAGTGGCAGTGTCCCTACATAGTAAACATGGCTTAATAATAGAGCTGAAGTCCTCCTTAAGCAAAATTTGGGGAAGCCAAGGAAAACAAACCCTAATCCTATTTCAAGCCAGCATTGTGATGACAGACAAAAGTATTTAAACAAAGCTCAAGATGTCCATACATGAATTATTAAACTCAAAGCCTCTTTTCCACCAGTGCAAAAAGCATTTCATGCCAACCCCACAAGCAAGGCAAGAGGTCAAAAACTGGGCAGTGAATGAATTGAATGATTTTTCCTCAAAGTATGTCCATATATTTGTTTTTCCTCCCCTTACTAACTCCTTCCTGGTCATCTTTTGAGGTGTTTGTAGAAGGTGGAGCCTGCCAAGATAAAGACCTCCATTAAAAAGGTACCATAATTCAGAAAATATCGATTTTCCACCTAGGAATTGACTTTCCAGAGGTAACTGGGTGGCATTTAATGCATCTCCTGATTCTGAAGGCATCTTCAAGTTTTAACTTGCCCCAAGGAGGACAAAACCCATCCAGAAGAAAGGGTATCTGCAAGTTTAATTTTCTGTTCTCCACCAGGAGTTCCCACTCAATTTTAACACCCAGCAGCCTCTGAGCAAGCCAGTCCTGAAAAGGTAAAATAGGAAAAAAAAAAAAAAGAAAAACACAAATAGCAGAAGTAACACACTCTGCCTGTTTCTGAGAAGCATGATGAAAGTCAGATCTTTTCTTTACAGATCTCAAAGCAGGGCAAAATCAAATGTCTTTCTTGGTCTGGTGTTGCCTTAAACCAGCCTCATCAGGAATAAGAGTACAAGAACTCCTTGTCCTCAGACAGCTCTGGTGCAAATGAGATATCTCAGTTTAAAAGGGGTTGCCTTTGAGCAGTCTGGTGTTACTGCAGCTCTTAGGAAAGAGATTCTGGCTGTTTCTCCCCTTTCAAGGAAATAGAAGAAAGGAGATCACAGAAAGAGAAAGAAAAACAGAACAGGTTAAAAAGGGAGGGAAAGAGGTGTGCACCAATTAAATAAAAACCACAGAGCAACATGAATCATTTTACTGCCAAGAAATGGGGGAAAAAGGAAGAAAAAAGTTCTCTCAGGGCAAGATTAATTGTTGAACAAGCCCATGCTGGTGGAAGCAATGCAGAAGTGGAGAAACTGTAGAGTTTCTTTTCCTCCTGTTGCTTTTTCTGCCCTCAGAGGCTTCAAAGGCACTGTCCCCTCAGCCATGGCCATCCCTACAGAGCATTTCAGCACCAGCACTGGCTGAACTTTCTCCTGGACCACATTCACCCCCCAGCTTCACTGCAGGCTTCTGAAGAAGGCAAGCCCAGAATTTGCTTTAAAAACTCATTATTGCCACCTCTGAAAAACCCTTCCATCAGGGGCAAAATTACAATGGAGGCTTTAGAGCCATTTCAGCTTTTTACCTCTCTAATAGCTTTAAATATTGGTTGCAAGTGTTGAAAATCTCAAATTTAATTTGGTTTTAAGGCACAGAAGCACTGGACTAATAAGAAGCTGAGTGCTGGCTTCTCATAAAGCTGTGTTAGTGCTCATAAACCACTTAACGTGCCAGCACCAGCAGATGCTTCCCAGATTCTCCCTGGGGTGTGATATCCAGGTTGGTGCTGGGATCCGTTTACAAAGCACAGGTCAGAGCAGCATCTTAGGGGTAAAATTACTTTTCCCACTTGGAGATAAGTCAGAAAGGAGGAGAGGAAGAGAAGTCTTCATCTCCACAGCTGTCCTGTAGTGCTCTACAAGCCCTCAATAATTTGGGGTGCAAGACTTGAGAATAAAACGGATCCAAGAGCACCTCATGCACAGCAGAGAAACGAGCCCAGAAAAGCAACCAGAAATTCCCTGCAGCCTCCATCAGGAGCTGCTGCAAAGCCCACCCCCTGCAGTGACAGACTGCCCCATCCATCAGGTTTGATGTGCCTGCCCAGCATCATTCTGAAGGGAGTGACAGGAGCAGTTCTAGGCAGCACCTGACTCGAGGTGAGCCCATCCATCACTGCTGGCAGCCTCAGAAGCAAATGTATTCCCTTGGGATGCCACTGTGGGCAGCTCCCATGAAATGACAGGCTGGAGAACAAGTGGTAATTGATAAGGAAAACAATTTGGGAGCACAGGCAGTGTATTAATTCATGAATCACACCCAGACAGAGAGGGCAAAGAACTGCTAAACTTTAACCTTGTTGCAAAATATAATTGTTTAGCAGCAGTTGTCAGTTGATTTAATACCTTAAAACATCCTGACAGCTCTGTGTAGCCTGGGTCACTTCTCCATCACTTTTCCCCAGCTTCTCCATCACTTTTCCCCAGCTGCAGCTGCTTTAATGCTCTCACACAGATCTGCTTTGAAGGAACAAATTCAGTCCAGGAAAGCTTTGTTTCCAAGAGCAGAAAAAAGTGTTCTCCAGAATTTTGCAAGATTTTCTAGAAAAAGGAGTGAGAATCATGGAATCATATAAGAGGTGGAATTATAGGGGACCTTGTAAAGCTCATCCAGTCCAACCTCCCCAGCAATGAGCAGGGACACCTTCCACTATCCCAGGTTGCTCCAAGCCCTGTCCAGCCTGGCCTTGGACACCTCCAGGGATCCAGGGGCAGCCACAGCTTCTCTGGGCACCCTGTGCCAGGGCCTCTCCACCCTCACAGGGTACAATTCCTTCACAGTGGGAAGCCAGTCCCTGTGTCCTGTCCCTCCATCCATTGTCCCAAGTCGTTCTCCAGCTCTCCTGGAGTCCCTTTAGGTCCTGGAAAGGGACTGAAAGTGTCAAATTCCACTTCACTGACTTGAAGAAGAAACATTAAATTGACACCTTTAAAGCCAAAGATTGGTGAGGTAAGGGCCAGACCCCAGGCCTATGTTTAATTAATCTCTTTATTATCTACCATTCAGGGCTTTTAGTACAACTA